>VDFB02000003.1:523106504-523180798 GCA_007258455.2 Sequoia sempervirens | reverse complement strand
GATTCAATACTTTTGTAAGTTGATTCGATTTGGTAGTGATTAGTTTGAGGAATCTGAAAGACTCTAAGTAGTTGATGTAAACTTTGTGTTACATTCGTTATTTAGATTGCATTGTATTTCTTTTATCATTGGTTGAATGATCTATAAGACTTTGAGCTTATAATCATTCATGCTCATGCATGTTCTTGTTGAATAATCTACAAGACTTTGTGCTTGTAATTATTCATACTATTGGATACTTTGTCGAAGGATCTACAAGACTTTGTGCTTGTAATCGTTCGTGCTATTAACACTTTTGTTGGATGATCTACAAGACTTTGCGCTTGTAATCGTTCATGCTGTTCGAAGAATTGTTGCGTCTAAGAAGACTTTGTGCTTCTAACGTAGCAAACGGTACGTTTATGCAGATCCAACATTGACGAAGCTACGGAACGACTTTGTGCCTTCGTGAGCTTTCCCTTTTTATTTTCTTTTGTTTATTGTTAATTACTTCGCATCTTCTACGGCCATGGACGGTGATAGAGATATTGGCATTACCGCTTAGTTGTTCGCTTCTGCTATCAAGAATTCGAACTTCCAACACGCGAAGTATCAGAAACATCTTCTCGCTTAAAAAAGAGAGAAGAATGAATGTAACATTAATTCCCCACTGCAGAATTTCGCGGGTACATTTTGTAATTACTTGTGTGATTTACTATTGTTCTCTTTAGCAAAGAAGAAGGGCGCCTCTTCGAGGAGAGATTCACATCTCACATAGCCGGCGCCGGTCCAAGTTGTGTAACTGGCCGAAGTTGATTACATAATTTTCACCCAACAGGTTTTTAGGGTGAATCTTGTTTAGGGCTGAGGTGGCACAATTTGGGCCATCCAGCCGATTGTAATCTGAGCTGTCCATTGGACTGGGCCAGCTATAAAAAGGTGCATCCTGTTGGTGTACGTTTTATTATCCACCGAACACACAAAATAAAATATCCAGAGACACTCTATCCTCTATTGAAAAACCACCGCGTATGCTAAGATTGCGAGAAGATCATATGGCGATTCCAAGGTTTCTTTTGTCAGGTCTTGACGTGTGGATAAGCTCAATGGTCGTTGTGATTTGCTGGTAATAAACAAGGGGACTTACCTTAAAGAACTTTTCACAAGTTTGGGACTTAGGCGAATCTATCATTAAAGGCTCTCTTCAATCAGGACTTTCAATGCGGATCTCAAAAAAAATAGCAAAAGGATAAGGGTTGAGGGGGTCTATTCTACGCCTAAGAACTTAAGAGACAGTAAGGATCCGATGAAAGGGATAAACCACACTTTGTTTCGCCTCCTGTTGGACAACATACGCAAAGTGGGTGCAATCTTCAAGGGTGTGTGATTATAATTTTCAAATCTCGCATGAGACCGAAGTTAGGTGTCCACGATTACAAGCTCAGGCTAACTTTACGCATCGAATGCAAATCATACATTCAAAAAAAGTATGAGCAATACTTCACCATTGAATCGATACAATCAATCTCTCATTCACTTAACCAACTTTCAAAGCAAATTCTATTTAATCTAATTCTAGCTTTAATCTATGGCGGAAGAAGATATGCAACCTCACTTACTATTTGACAATAAAAGTTATTCAAAGCAAATCATGCATAAGAGCTTTTATTATTCGAAATAGTCTTAATGCAACAATCTCATATACTGTCTCCACACAAATGAAAGTGAGAGATCATCAGTTTATATAGAGTTTCAAAAATCAAATGAAGGCTCGAGATTAAAACAATATCAACGGCCAAGATTATTACAACTCAACCCTAATTAGGGTTGCCCAAAATAACATGAGTCATCAATCAGTAAACAATCAGTAAAGAGGCAGTTGAAGCTATCATCAAGGAGAGACATCCTTATCCTTCTGAGCGGCATTGCATTCGACGAACCTGGACACAACCGCAATGACCTCCTCCATCGTGACGGGTGGCAGCATGCTAATCTGGAATTCCAATCCATCTAAGTCCTCAACACATTTGGCGAAGGTGCTTGCCCAATCCGCCTCCTACTTCACAAAATCATTCCGGATGGCCAAGAGACTCACCACTTTCGCGAAGTCCCGTCTCAGAATTGGTCCAGTGGCCGAGATGAAAATCTCTTGAACCTTACGTTTCAACCTCTCCAGCTGCATGTCGTTCTCCCGGACAATCTCACGTTCGAACACTTCTGCAGCTGTCATATAAATCCTCTCCTGGATTTCTTTGACCTGCTCTTCAATTCTGAGCCCATCTTCTCTCGCCCTCTCCAGAAACTCTCTCCGTATAGTCACTTTCCAAAACCAATGGTGAAAATCATATGTTGCTCTTGCAGCAATCACCCTTCTTTCAACCAACTCTTCTCTTGGAGTGCCTTTCAAGACCCTAAGGCTTGGAATAAGCCTCTCCTGCATGTCTGGAATACATTCCCATGTCTCTGCCATATCAACAAGTCTGGAAAGAAAAGAAGAGGTCCGCCCATAGGCAAGTGCCAGTTTCTCCATGAACGAGGTTGCTTCTGTGCCCTCGCTCACCATCCAGTCCTGAGCCTCCTTGGTTGTGACCATTTCGTGCGCTACATCCTTGGTCACCTCCTGCGATGAATTGAGGAGAGGAGGAGCTACCACATTACCCTGATCAAGTGGCTGAGTCAGATGCCGTATGTACTCCTTTAGGCGTTCAACCTCCCTTTTATACTCTTTCTTCTTAGCCACTTCTTTTTCCAATCTCGCCTTGATGGTCGAGATGGAGTTATCTAGTTCCTCCACTTCTTGACCTTTTGAGGTTGGGCCAAGATCTACAGTGGTTATGGCATACTCTTGAGGAGTAATCTCGTCTTGTAGCTTGTCCACTGTGGGTACTGCAATGTGTACGGAACAGCTGCATGTCTCGTCCCTTTGAATAGTAGAGAATTTCTTGGCAAGCTTCTTGATTGCAACTTGCTCCAACCTTGCCAAGAAATCTGCAGTATCATCCTCCTCTTGGGCTTCTGCAGGTACCTGAATCTTCATCCTCTCTATCTACCAATCTGGAATGGTCGGCTACTCAATTCCATCTTCTACCTGAACCTCTTCCTTATTCAGAACATCTACAACTTCTCTGAGAGCGGAAATCATTCCCTCCTCGAAGTCATTATTTCGGACTTCTATCTCATTGTCTGAACCAAGTATTTCCATGCCTATAGGTGACGAGGGCTCCTCATCATCTAGTTGAATAGGTTCATCGTTCTCTTCCTGAACTGTAGGAGGTACAATTATTTCCACCAAGGACTCATCTATGGTCACCACCAACTCGTCAATATTCCGGGATGCTGCCGAACGGGATGGTTCTCCCTTCTGCCTTTTGGAAGCAGGCTCTACACTTGGAACTACTTCCTTCCTCTTCTCTCCAATTTCAACCAAATCCTGATGGGATGCACTGGCATTAGAAGAATACGATTCTGACTCGCTCAGTAGATCATACGTGAGCGTTATTCTTTTATGTCTCATCTCCTGGGCATGATGGTCAACCCACCACTAAGAGTATTTGACCACTGGTCTCATTAACGTTGCTAAGTCTGCGTGCTCAGGCTCTGACCATCTCACGGGAGGAAGAGGTCGACTCTCCTCGAAGCGTGGTTGGATGTAGTTCCCATCATCCTGCAACTGGTCAGGCACCCGGCAAAACTCAATTACCCTCATGAAGTCAACTGGCATTCTGGACCATAATCTTCTTCTGACTTCATATTCATTGGCAGCATTTGCCCAGAAGTCTTCCCACTCCACTCAATGCTTGTACCTTCTCCCCTCTACTGTCCGAATATTATGATGTGGGTCAAAGTTGACCCTGGACTTGTAGGCTGTAAATGGATACCACTGGATCTCCAACCTTGCACTCTCAGCTGCCTGCGCTGATGGACAGGACTCCAACATATTCCCGATAAAAAATGGGAATGTAACAGATGCCTTCTTGGTTGGCCT
Source organism: Sequoia sempervirens (assembly GCA_007258455.2). NCBI lineage: Eukaryota > Viridiplantae > Streptophyta > Pinopsida > Cupressales > Cupressaceae > Sequoia > Sequoia sempervirens. Next base: position 523,176,834 of record VDFB02000003.1, on the reverse strand, counting down.
CTGGATGTTTTGATACTCCTCTAGTTGTCTTAGGACCTCGAGCAAAATCATCCGATTTGTCAGATAAATGGGCAATTTATAGGGATTTCCAGTAAATCCCTGGATCTTGACATACGTAAATTTCGGGAAATGGATGAACCAGGATCCATATTTACTGATCAAACTTTTCGCCTCATGAGTCAGCCTCTGATGCACTCCCCCTTGAAGTGTTCTGGTAATGTGCGTTAAGAAGGAATCATGCACCCTTCTGAAATGAGACTTCTTCAACTGGAGTTGTGGGTAGCAGTCATAAGGTCTAAGCTCGTTTTCCCCGCTGCCAACTTTGCCCTTGTAGATTAGTCCTAGATATTTATATGTCCTGGCCAATAAGTAGACGACATACGAGCTCATGTGAAAAGACTTAGTCTCTTCTAGATTGATCAACTGCTCGTGGAGATTGTCACTTATCATTCGTGACCAATTGAACATTTTTACGCCAGAAGTGATTTCATCTATGAAGTAGTACATCTAGCTCTCGAAAAATGTACCTTGAGGGTTGCCAGCTATTCTATTTAGCATCAAGATGATGTCTCCATAATCTTCCTTGAAGTCTGTTCGGCACGGCCTCTTAGGCATCTTCTTTATTGACGGTTTAGGCTTGTCTAGCCATACCTTGTTAACATTGGTGGCGCATAGATCTGGCTTACTGTCATACAAATGCTTAGCCTCTTCCTTGGTCTTATAGACAGTACGAGAATGCACTGGGATGCCAAAGGTTTCTTGAATTACTACCTTGCTCAAGTGTGCCAAAATTCTGCCATCAGGTGCAACGATCTGCCTCTTCTAAGCATCATAGTGGAGAGCACATTCCACCATCAATTCTGCACAATCCATTGCAGGCGGGAACCTAGCTGCCTGAAAAATTCCATTCCTTACTATCCGTATGGCTATCGATGTTGGAAGTCCATTCTGTCCATACATTCTTTTCTTAAACTCTTCGTGTCAGCAACATTTTTCCACTTAGAATTTATTTTAGACTCTCGCTGGACACCTTTGCTGGCGAACTTCATTTTCGCCTTCTTTGATGGTTCGCCTGCCGTGGTCGTCAACCTACAGTCTAAAAGATTAACATTAATACAAAGACCTTTTAAAAAATAATTTATTCCAGACCATGGGTTCGAAAATTTACCTTCAGCTAGTTAAATAATTAAATTGCTGCGAAAAAGCAAGCTGAAAGTAAATGGATGAAGTTAAAATTTTGGCCAAAACTTTTGCTAAGATGAAGAGATAGAAGAAGAATGGCGAATCTATTTGACTGAACATCAAACCTCAGAAAAAGACTGCCGGCTGCAAATCAGATTTAACTCTGATAATTTACTCAAAAAGCAAGTGATGAAGTGCGCCCCTCTTGCACAGAAGAATTCGACTTTCAACAAATAAATCTTTTCCTTTCTCGAAAAACTCTCCTTCAGCATAAAACTACTTCCCTTGGAAAATTCGATCTTGCCTTCTGGACAATCAACTGCCTGATAATTTCGAGAGAGATCAAATTTCTCTTCAGCTGTGCCTGTGAAAAATGAGTTGCTGAAACTCATTATAATGCTGAAGAGTTTAATTCATTTTAGCAACTGCCTTTTCTTCTCTTGATCTCGATTTGTTTTTACTTGTTCAAATAGGCAAGTTTCCTTTATTTTTCGAAAAGAATCCGTGTCGAGCTTATCCAGGCAAATCTCATTAATCTTCAAAAATTCGATTTTTGCTTAAATATTTATCTTTGATTTTTCGAATTTTGAAAAGACATTAAATATTTAATTAAATTCGACCTTTCAAATCATGGCGAATTTAATTTTGCCTGTTGGATTTTATCTTCGGCCGGCACCAATTATTTTCTTCCGAAACATCTCTGGCAAACTTTATTTTGTCCAAGGTCAATTAAATTTCTGAGTAGTGGAAATAAATTATTAAAATATTAAAATATTTTAATTTATTCCAACCCGTTCGTTTTGGACCCATGACTATTTTGATTTTCTCTTCATTTTCTTTGGCTAAAAGTTTATTTTCCAATTTTGTTCCCAATTTCGTCAAAGCCAAGCCAAAATTTTAGCCGTTCCGTCGATAAATGTTATGCTAGATCCTTATTTTTCCCTGCCATGGCGAATTTTTTATTGCACTGAGCTTATTTTCTTATGCCAAAGTTAATTTTTTTTTGCTCAGACCAATTTCTCTAGGCACAGTCTTTGTCTGGATGTCTTCCCTAGGCGAAATTCCGTGACGGTTGACAAAATTTTAATCCCTTCCAGCCAAGGGCGATCTCCCCTTTCTCTTTGCCTTGTGCATTTTTCTCTATGTACTTGGCCAAATTTATCAAATTTTGTCTAGACATCCAAACTTTAGGCGAATTTTAATTTTCTCTTCTCTCTTCATGCTAGGCACGTTTCATTTTTTTCTTTGTCATAGCCTAGGCGGACTTCCTTAAGTCTCTTCCACCTTCCACATGCCATGGCGGACTTCCTTTAGCACTTGCCTTTCAAACTTTAGCACTTTGCTTCTTGAAAATGTCATAACACTTAGCCAACATTTTGATTTTCCGCCCTTTAAGCCTTCTATACTTAGGCTAATTTTCGAATTTTCTCTCTAGGCACCCAACACTTAGTGAAATTTTCAATTTTTTTCTTCTTCCACATGCCTAGGCAGACTTTCCAAGGTATCTTCCAAGTCAAGGCGGACTTCAAAGAATGTTTTCCTAGCCTTCCTCAAGTCATGGCGGACTTCACAAGCCTCCTGCCTAAGTGAGGGCGAACTTTGGAAGTGTTTGGCCAAGTCCCACTTTTCAAGGGCGGACTTTAGATGACCTTTGCCAAGTCTAGGCAGACTTCAAAGGGTCTTTGGACATGCTTCCTCAAGGCTGGCGGACTTTGAGCATGCCCTGCCAAAGTCAGGGCGGACTTTGGATGGTCTTGGCATTTCTCTCTTATGGCTGGCGGACTTCCTCATAGTCTTGGACATTCCTTCCTTAGTGCTGGGCGGACTTTTCTTAGTCTTTGCCATCCTCTCCTTAGTGCTGGGCGGACTTTGAAGACTTCCAAACATTTCCTCCCTTGTCCCTCTTTTCAAGGGCTAGCTTCTTTATGGCGAATTCTTCAGACTTAGCCAGAATTTCATGAATTTCATACTCTTTTGGGTGATTTTTCTGTGATTTTTGCTCAGATTTGACTGATTTTTGGACTAATTTTTCCAGATTCTTCATGCTTTTCAGTTGATTTTTCCCATGCTTTTTACTGATTTTTTGTGCTTTTCCAGATTTTTCAATGATTTTTTTATTTTATTTTTTTTCAAGTGATTTTTCGATTTTTTTGTTGATTTTTGGATAGAAAGATAGAAAGTTGACTTGGGTTGACTTTCCAAAAATAGAAATTTCTAAAAATAGAAAAAGCAAAATCACTAAAAAATAGGGAACCCTATTTGGTCCAAAAATGCCAAAAATGAAAAAGCGAAAAAGCGAAAAAGCAGATTCCCTAAAAAGTAGGAAGTCTCAGAATTGGCCGAATGAACAGGCGATCTTCGTTTCCTAGGCCTTCTGAGTGCTTCCATGACGTCTATGCACTGATTCAAGCATGGATTATTGACTTGGCTCGGGTAACTCTCGGCAAACTGACTTGAAACTCTCAATAAGGTGACCCTATTGAAACCGTTGCAAGGAGACAAAACCCTAAAAACTAGCAGACAACTGGGGGTCCCCATTGGCGATGGGGCGATGTGTGAAAAGGTCACAACACATCCCCCCCTCATTTGTACATTATTAGATAGTAGATATTAGAGTAGAGATAGGAAGATAGAGGGACAACTTAGAGATAGCTTAGTATAGATTGATAGTGTAGTTGAAGAAGAAGGAAAGTCTTTCCTTTGAAAACTTTGTAAGAAATTGTTGTGAACACTCTCTCAATAAGAAGAGTTTTCATTGATGATGATCTCGTCTTTTGTTGTGAGTAGTTAGCAAGGTTTCTTCGTCCTTCTGATTCAAGTAGGATCTTAAAGTAGAATAAATTTCATTTCATGCAAGTAAATGCTAGTAATTGTGGAACATGGTATTCAATTTGAGCAAACTCCGTCTATCCATACCACTAGTGGGCTCGTTGATGGTGAGTTCGCCTTGCGTGGTCAACTAGAACATTGCGGACTTAACTTCGTTTGTGATTCACATGTTGGTATGCGTCGTTGTGACGGTGTCTTTGTGTTGAATTATGATCTGAATACCTTTGGTTACTCCTCTGAAGATTGCACCAGTTCTGTGGAAGCTGTCCGAAGTGAGGCAAAGCGGAATCTGGTTGAGGCTTGTGAAAATTGATCTCCACGTCCCATGCGTAGATTAGTCCATAGCATCTTCTATCCCTGCAACCATTTCAATTCAGTACTTTCTGGTTAGTTTAGGAAACAAGAGCTTTATAGACAAACATTTCGAGCATTCAAAATTCCTTTCTCCGCTGTTGAACAATTTCATAAGTCCCCTTGAAATACCAGCAAAATCACATCGAGCCAACTGAGACTATCCACTGCATGAAGGAACCTTGGAGTTGAATGCACGATCTGTCTAGCAATCTTAGCATGCAGGAGATTTTGTTCAAGAGAGGATAGAGTCGCCGTTGGTAACTTTATTCTGTGTTGGTGCGGTCACGGAAAACACATCAACAGCTTCTTCAATTCGTTGTCCTTTTTCTTCCTCCCTAGCAAGAACATCGCTTGTTTGTCCGAACTGAGCATGGTATGTTTGTGACTTCCAAGCTAGTGCGTACAACTGATTGATAATATCAGTTTGTCCTTGATTTGGTTGTTCAATAGGTATGTCAAAAGGAAATTCGTGCGGCAACACCATACTACATCTTGCTTACTTTGAGAGTAATTTACTGTCGTTGTTTGTGGGCCCTCCTAGCGCCAATTCTATGTTGATGTGTGTTTTATGACACACCGAACACTCTAGAATAAAGAGTCCAAAGATGCTATATCCTCTCTTGAAAAACTACTTCGTATGCTAAGATTACAAGAAAGATCATACGACAATTCCAATGTTTCTTAAGTCAGATGTCGACAAGCTCAATGGATGATGTGATATGTCAGTGACACAAAGGGACCTATGTCAGCAAATTGCTCAAAAGTAAGAACCTAGGTTGATTTGATGTTGAATGCTCTATTATTTTTTTGTGATTTTTAATTTTTGAGATTTAAAAAAAAAGGGAAAAAAGGGATGAGGGTTCAGAAGTCCTATACTACTCCTATGAAATCAAGAAACGGTAAGATTAGGTGAAACCAAGGAACAATACTTTGTTTCGCCACGATAACGACAACTACACAAAGCAAGTGCAATCTTCTAGGATTTGTGCTTAAGATTTCTTTACCATGAATGATACCATCAAGAGAACAATATTATTCAAAGTAAGCATTTGAAGCATCCACGTTATAAGCTCAGTCTAACTTTACGCATTGACCGAAATCATCCATTCAAAGAAAGTATGAGAGAAATTTCCACCAATCTACACTATCAATCTATCATTCATCTAACGTGCATTCAAAATCAAATACTACATTAATCTACTCTATATGGAAGAAAAATATGGAACCATGCAACCACTTGAAAATAGAAGGATTCAAAGCAACTCATGCAATATGAACTTATATTCTCAAAGCAATCTTAAGCAACAATTTCATAGGTCTCTTTCCCATTGCAATGAAATGGGAAAACAAGAGTTTATATAGAGTTTCAGAACTGAAATAAATGACCAAGATTAATTCAAGATCAATGGCAGAGATTAAAAGACAGTAACCATAATTAGGGTTTCCCAAAATACAATCAGTGATGAGTGAGTAAATTGTGAGTGAACTGGTGTGAGGAGCTATCTTTATGGGGGCGCATCCCTATCCGGTTCAGTGGCATTGTACTGGATAAATCTAGAAACTATTGTGCTAACTTCCTCAATTGTGACAAGTGGCAATGCATTGACGTTGTATTCTAGCAGATCCAAATCATCCGAACATTCCACAAAAGCAATTTCCCACTCTGATTCCTACCGTTGGAAGGCATGCCAGATGAATAGGAAGTCAGCTGCTTTAGTCAAATTTTGTTTTGAGGATCGGCCCAGTGGTGGTGAAGAAGATTTCTTGAACTTTGCGCTTCAAGTTTTCAAGTTGCATGTTATTTGCCCGAACAATGTCCTTCTCGAGTGCATCTGCAGCCACAGATAGAATCTTCTCCCGGATTTCCTTCGTCCTTTCCTCAACTTGGATAGTATCAGCCTTTACCTTCTCTAGGACTTCATTCCGTGTGATCAATGCCATGTACCAGCTGTTGAAGTCATATGCTGCACCTGTTGCAATCACCTTTCCATCGACTAGCTCTTGCTTCAGAACTCCTTTAAGCACTTTGAGGCATGGAATGATTCTGTCTCGGATATCTTGAGCATTATCCCACATTTCTGCTAAAGTTGTGATTCTTGAGAGCAAAGAGGAAGTTTTCCTATATGCCAACATTAGTTTTTCCACAAATACAACCACTTCTTCAGTTTTGTTGATTCTCCATTCTTTGGTCTCCTTGGCTGTAGTCTTCTCCTCTTCGAAAGTCTCTTGGGAAGAGCACATGTTGAATTCCCGATGTACATCACGAGGATATTGCAAGGAGGGACGCATCAGAGGCTGAACCATGAAGCTAAGAGTCTTATCAACAAATACGGATCCTGGTACATCCAGTTTCTGAGATTCACTTACATCAGAATTCCTTTTCTCCGTTGCCTACAATGCCTTTACATATTAATCCAGAATATCTATAGGCTCTTTCCAATAGATAGATAACATAGGAAATCATATAGAACGATTTAGTCCTCTCCAAGTTCATCAACTGCTCATGGATGTTGTCACTGATCATCCTCGACCAATTGAACATTCTAACTCCTGAGGTGATCTCATCGATGAAAAAGTACATCCATGTTTCGAATGGCGTGCCTTGAGGATTGCCCATTATCCTATTCAAAAGCAAGACGATATCTCCATAGTCTTCTTTGAAGTCTGTTCAATGCAATTTCTTTATCATCTTCTTTACAAAAGCCCTTGGCTTTTCCAACCATGTTTTGTTGATGTTGGTCGCACACTAATCTATCCGGTCTTCAAAAATTCCCCTCGCCTCTTCTTTGATCTTATATGAAGTCCAGACGTATTTGGGAGTTTTGAATGCTTCTTGGATTGCTACTTCTCCGAGATGTGCCAAAATCCTTCCATCGGGAGCAATGATCTATCTCTCTTCTGGGTTGTAATGCCTAGCACATTCCACCATTAGCTCTGCACACTCTATTGTTGGAGGGAAACCAGCTGCCTAGAAGATTCCATTCCGCACCATCCAACGTGCGATTGTTGTTGGCAGGAGTCCATTTAGTCCATACATCCTCTTTTTGAATTCCTCGAGGTCCACGTGTCCAAGGTTTGTATCTGTGATGTTCTTCCATTTGGAGTTAATCTTCGATTCATGTTGAACTCCTTTGCTCGCGAACTTCATCTGTGCTTTCTTTGAAGATTCTCCAGGAGTGGTCATCAACCTGTGAGAAAAGAAAATATATTAAATTTAAAACTTTGATTTTAATTTTCTCTAAATTTTCTCCTCGAAAATTCTAACTTTCAGCTTAATGAAAGTTATATTTTGTGAAAAATCAAGCTGAAAGTAAAAACACTTAGTAAATTTTGGTGAGGATAAAGTATAAACAAAGACAGAAGTAAAAATGAAGAATTCCATCAAACTCTGGAATTATACTCTTTGGATGGCAATTCAACTTTGAATTTCAAAAATCTTGTCTTTATCACTGAAAAAGCAAGTGATCCTTTTGAAAATTTTGATCTTCAACTTAGAATTTTACTTCTTTCTATGTTCTTCGCCTTGTAAAACCATTCAACCTTCAAAATTTCTATCTCTCAAAATATCTCTCTCATAATTTCTATCTCACGAAATTTCTATCTCTCGAAAAAATTTATCTCTTGAAATTCCTATCTCTCGAAAATTGGAGAGAGCTTAACTTCTCAAATCGAACTTGTGAAAATGACTTGTTGAAACTCATTATAAAGTTGAGAAGCTCGATCTTTTTTAGCAATTTCATGGTTTTTCTCAAGTTCATTGAACTTACACTCACTTTCTTTTTTTTTTGTCAAGGCAAGTTTCTAATTTTCTCTAGGCATCGCCTTCATCTTTATCCAAAATCTTTAGGTTGTTCCTTTGGAGCTCGAATTTTCCCAAGTGTTGAAAATAATTAAAGGTTTAATATATGAATTTTTTTAATTTTCCAACCTTTATTTTATCCATGTAATTTTGTTTATTTTTGGCGAATTTTGTCTAATTTCATGGATTTTTATCTCTTTTTCCCTCATGGCGGACTTTCTCCTACCTTTTCCATTTCACAACTCTCCTCTAGGCACTTCATGCCTTAGACAATTTTTATCATATTTTGGGGGCGGACTTTATAGTGCTTTAGACATGTTTCTAGCAAAGTCGGACTTCATAAATATTCTTCCAAGTGTCTCCAAGGTAAGGCGAACTTTCTTTATGCCTTTCCAAGAGATGGCAGACTTCAAAGTGAGCTTTCCATATGGTGGGCGGACTTCATGTGTTTTATTCCATTCATTTTCTCCTTGTGGCGGACTTTCCACTTTCCCTTCCATCTATCTCCAAGGCAGACTTCAAAGGTTTCTTTCCACTTCATCCAAGGCGGACTTTCCTGTTGGCTTGCCATTTCCTTTCCCAAGTGTTGGCAGATTTCCAAGATGTTTTTCTAAATGTTTCCAAGGTAAGTCGGACTTGGGGAATTTCTTTCCACTTCATGGCGGACTTCCTAAAGTCTTTGCCATTTTCACTCAAAGTCAGGTCGGACTTCAAGAAGGTCTTGGCATTGCTAGGCGGACTTCCTAGCTTTGCTTCCATTTCTCCTTTCAAGTGCTAGCGGACTTTCTCATAGTCTTTCCATTGCTCCATCTTCATGGCGGACTTGGAAGGAGTCTCCATTTTCTTGGGCGAATTTCTTCAAGCTTATGCCATTTCAGCCTTCGCCATCTTTATATTTCTAGATTTTTTTTCATTGCCCTTTTCATTCTTTTTCTATTTTTTTATGATTTTCACTTGATTTTTGCATGCTTTTCCAGATTTTTGCCTGATTTTTGCATGCTTTTGATTGATTTTTTAATTTTTCTTTGCCTTTTCAGTCCAAAGGTGAAAACATTGACTCCATTGCAAGACCTAGCACTTTCTAAAAATAGAAAAAGCAAAAAAAACAACTTTCTAAAAATAGTAAATCCTGGATTGGTCCAAAAGTGCCAATAATGAAAAAAGCAAAAAGCAAAAAAGCAAAATCCCTAAAAAGTAGGAAGTGTCAGAATTGAGTGAAAGCATAGGCGATCCTCGTCTTTTGGGTCTTTTGAGCACTTGTATGACGTCTAAGCACAGTTTCAGGCTTGAATTTTCTACTTGGCTTGGGCGGTGACTCCAAACTCTGACTTGAAACTCTCGGAGCAACAAAGCTTATGATATTGCCTCTCAAAGCTAAACCCTAAAAGCAAACCACTAAGGGTCCCCATTTGCAATGGGGCGATGTGTGAAATAATTCACAACAACTCCCAAACCTCAAACCCATAGAAAATTGTGGGCTTGATGATGGCTTCAAAAAAAATATCTTTCAAAGGATATCTCGGTAGTGGATTTGGAACACTAAAACTCCAAGAAAAAAGAGAGGCATAACCCTTGCATAGATGTGAATGAGAGGCTAGCTTCATGCTAAAGGAGAGACCAAAAAATCAGAACCCCAAGTACATGTAAGCCAATGTAACGTCCTAAGAATCTATGATTTTTCTCCCACAATCAGTGTAGGAGAATATGATGCTTCAATCCTCTCTATAGCAAAACGTAAACCTTCTAAACTTGATGGGAACAATTATATCTTGTATCAATTGTTCCATAGTTGTTAAGCTTGATCTAGGATCTCATATGGACACACATTTTTTTGGCATGGCCTTAAATTGTAAATTCAATGCTTTTTGGCCAAGTACCTCAATTGTGGAGAACCGAGGTCACAAATCACAAAAAAAATAGGAAATTATGAGAATAATTGATGTGCTAAAGGGTTTTCTTCTCGTGGAATTTGAGACATTTTTATGATAGTTGGAGGATTCTTAAAGGTCACCTATTGACTCCTAACCTAGATTTTAACTCTTCAATCCAATATTTTAACATATGTCAAACTATGGATCAAGATCCATAACATTCAACTACATTTTTTTTAACAAACAACATTTGAAGACAATACAAGGCAGTAGGCACACTTGAAAGATGTATATTACTTATAGAGACAAAATCAACAAAGATTCCTTTCAACATGCAAATGGATTTGCATGAGATAGGCATCAACATTCTTTGCAATAAAAATATCCAAAAAATTATAGGGAAATGATGACACCAACAATTAGATTATGAGAATGCACTATTTTGATGCTCCATCAACAATGTGCATGGGAAGATAATAGCAACTTGCACTCAAAACAAAAGGATTTTAGAGTTCCCACTCATTCATCTAGTAAACTCAAGGAAAAAATATCCTCATGTGTAAGAGTTAGTAGGTTTGTTTCCCTTCAAAAATGAGACAAATGTTCTCAAGATGTCATATTTCATTAGGTTGTAACCGAAAAACAAAAGAAGATAAACTCTTGGCTTCATCTCACATTCTAAAAGGGGCAGGGAGATAAAATCCACCCACTAACCAAATTGGCATATAGTTATAAACCAACCCATTTCTTCCCAAGGCTATAGGACCACCTTTCTCTGCACTTGCTGCCATTGGATGTGATGATCTCTTACCAACTTCTTCAAAAGGTGGGGATTTATAACTCACTTGAAATTTCAGAAATTGTCTCCATATCTGATTCCTTGGTTGTGCTAGATTTGGCTTTAATTTGCAAACCTCTAGGGGCAGACAAGTTCTCAATGTTGAACATGCATAAGGTGCTTAGATATAGAAAGAAGCATGGGTAATAACTTAATCCTAGTTTTTGGTAAGTTTTCTTGTTTCTATCTTCAACTAGGATTTCTCCAGCGTTGTATGTGGACACATCCATGTGGCTCTGGGTGGCATCCTAGGGACTTGGAGGGAATACTCTCTCCTTGTCCCCCTGTTTTGAAACTTTTGAGGATGTCCCTCTTTTAGTCTTTTTGGAAAAAAAAATCTACAACAAATAAAAATCTAAAAGGCAGGCCCACCAAGGTTCGCCAACCCAAATAAACTTTTAAAACTCATGCCCTTTGTTGTTTGCATTCACCAAAAGAGAAGTGGAAAAGGAGCAGTTTCCAAGATATCAACTGGATGATGTCTGATTTCTTAGCTTGTTGCTCAATGAAATTAGTATTATGGACGTTCCAATATATACTTTTTTGGGATCTCTCAATACATATCATGCTTCATATTTATTATTAATAATTATGTCTATGAGGATCAGTGTATCAGATGGATTATTCGTTATATTAAAAATTTCAGCTTCTTTTAGTTTGTTTATATTATTTTTAGGCATTTTTAATTTATCTGTATTTTGAAAATTCAATTATCAATTTTATATATTATTTTAATAGCCTTCCCCCATTGTCCCCAAAATTCAGGAAAACGTTTTTTGCTGAACACTAGTTTTCTCAAAATTAGACAGTAGAAATTGTCTATTTTTAACTTTTAGGCTATGTGCAGTATGAATTTCCCTTCCTAGATAAATCTCTCCATTCCTCTGTAAGAGGTTGGTTCTTCCATTGAAAAATCTTTTCATTTAGATCTAAAATACTACAGGACTTGATTTAAGGAAAAAATTCTCCATCAGAAAGCCGCGTCACAAACAAAATATCAATCAGAAATGCAGTAAGAATGGAAGCATCATAATAAATAAAGGGATGATTAAACGTACCCATCTCGTGTTCTCGAAATTCATTGCTTTGAAAACTTTTCCAGAGAAAAAGCCACGACCCAATGGACTGTAGGGCACTATTCCAATGCCTAGTTCTCTAGTGAGACAAAGGAATAACTGATGTTGCTTCAGATTGCAATATTATGATCTAAAATACAACACAATCAAAAGAAACAAAAGAAGTTCAAATCTTTTCCATGCCTTAATGACACAGGGTCAAAGAATTTAGCTGTTTCTGTTATAAGCTAAAGAACTTTATTTCACGGTAGCATCCCTTTTCTAATGCATTCCATATGTTGAATAACTTATGAATATCAGCAGACTAGCTACCATTATAGTTTTTAGAATTTATACGAATGACTGTGAAAGTGAGAAATCTAGAAATAATCCTGTAAGCAAATGTGTTTAACATTCAATCCAAGTATTCAAATATAAGTATCCATCTGAATGAAGTTATGGCAACTTCTCAGGCTGTTAAGCAGCAATTATTGTAATAAACCTGTATATCTCTTCTCATATCAGAAAACACTTAAAGGTAGTCATTTCAATATGGCATCTATAATGCAGAACTTTATGTGACAGGGGTTCTTAAAGGAGAGATAGATTCCTCTTCTGATATGGGAGAAGGTATGCAGACTAAAAAGTGTTGGGGAGAGTAGATATAAGGAGGATGAACTTAGTAAATTCATCACTAGGAGGGACGCTGGTATGGAGGATGTATTCAGAAGCTGATCGAATTTGGAGCTTCATTATCAGGAAGAAATATTTGGATGGTATAAGTCCATCCTAAATCTTCACATCCAGGTTGCTACATCAGATATCCCAGACTCAGAACTTTATCCAAATTTGCTGAAACTCAGTGAGAAAATATTTAAGGTGGAAGTAAGAGATGGGAGGACAATGAATTTTTGGTAGAACTCGTGGATGGGGAAAACAGTTAGTGCCTTTTGTCCCTAGTCTACAAATAGACTATCTTATTTTCTCTAGAGCCTGGAGGTAAGAATTATTGGTGCACAATCAAGGATCTGGGAGGCCAAAAAAGAGGCTGAAGAGACACTGCAACAGAAGGGTTTCTCAGGAAAAGGTAGAGTTGTTGCACATGATGTTCAAGCTGAGATGTCCTTGGGCCGGTAACAAAATTGGATGTTAAATGGTAAAATCAGAACTAGTTGTCACTTCCTTCTACTATTCAACATTAGGTAGAAGATTTTCATATCTGGAATGGAAAAAGTTTGCCAAAAGACGATAACTTTACCTGGATGGCAGCTCAAAAGAGGATCCTTACCCATAACACAGTCAAGAGGATAGAATGGTAGAGCCCGTGTTTATATGATGTGTAATGAGAGTGAAGAAACAGCTTAAGCACTTGTTAGTCATGGTGAACTAGCATTGACAATCTGGGCCTAGCTCTAACAGAAATTGGGGAAGAATGAGTCTGACTGCAAGACTTTGTCTCCTTGCTCTCTTCATTGGAAAGTCAAGGAAATAAAATGATTCTTGAATTAATTGGAAAAGCTTTTCCTAATTTGGTCATATAGGAAAAATGGAAAAAAAAGAAAGCACAAAACCTTCCAAGAATGAGAGAAAGTCCTTGCCAGTCTTTTACTAACATTGAAGACACCTTCTCTGACTTTGAAAATGCAAGAGGACCTATTTAGGGAAATGGAATCCCTGGAGAGAATTTCACTAGCATTCCCTTTGATAAAGACGTAAGAACAAATAGGCCAAAAATTGCATTCATGAATTGGAAGTGACAATCCCAGGAGTGTGCAAAAATTTCAACAAGGACTCAAACAGGAACCTTGCCAGAGCTAGTTGTTCCATGAGGGTTAGAAAGGAGTATTGACGAGTGCCTTCTTGTTGGACATTCCTATGGGGACTAATAATGATGTAGAGACCTCAGTCTTTGTGTTGGATATTAAGCTTGCAATTTTGCACAGGATTTATCATGCTTATAGGGAATAGCAAAATGCAAAGGAGCTTTAGTAGAAATGTTGGTGCAGCCTAAACTCAGCAACAACTGAAACCAAGATATGCAGATTCAGAGTAGACAAACCTTCATTCTTTACTATCCAGCAGCCTAGCAAAGGCTATTTAGTAATAGTGCACGGGCATGCTTCCCCTTTATTCCCTAGTAATCATGTAAGGGGAGGCCATAGTTTATGAGTTATGAATTAAGATGGATCTTTCTCCATCATAAATGCAATACAGAGATCCAAATAGATAACTTTTTTAAGAAGTTAAAATTAAAAGAAGATGGATTTGAACACGGATTTTTTGTAAAAAAAGGAACAAACAACCGGTTTGACATGTTTAGATACCCTTCCTGTAAACTCTCTACCACCTAATCAAATGACTATTGTTGAAAGGAAAGTTCATTAAGAATCAATTACATGAGAAATGCCCATTTTCCAAACATATCCAAGATATTCAAATACAGATACCAAAAAGAAGAAGAACAATTTTACAGGAAAATGCTGCTAAAGGATCTTGAAAAAGCCATCCAAAAGGAAAGACGGTACCAAAATAAAGGGTAATGCAAGTAATCAAATTCATAGTATTCTAGAGGGCTTGAACATCACTCCTTTTAAAAGATTGCTGGGAATTGGAAGTCATTAAAGTTTGATGAGGTACCTCTTAAACATAATTGTATAGCTGTGGGAAAAAAAGAGATTATATTGATGCCCTTAGATGACCAAAAGTAAGTCAGCAGAATTTGAGTGGTAAATTCAATCACAATAGAGAAGTTCTAAGGTAAAAGGATACAAGGTTTTGAAAAGTAATTAAATGCCAAGGTAAAGAAGTGTAAATATAAGAAGAGGGGAATAGTGCTTGATACTCAAAGCATAAGAACTAAGTACAAATAGCTTTGTGATAGAAGGATCCCTTAGTGCAGCAGGGAACTCTTGAATAGGAGAGTGGGAAACAAAAATGAGAGACTAATAATGTTACATTCTTCTGACAAGGTTAAAGCCTCAAGGATATTTGACATTATCATCACTGATTGCAAAAGGATCAACACAGGATCTAAGAATTCGCATTGGGAATGTCTGGGGCTGATGGGTTCATATTGTACAATTCTGGGAGGAAACTAGGCACTTACCCTAGAATCTCTTCTAACACCTGCAACCGATGAAACTCTGGTGGTAGAGAAAAAACCACTAATGCATGCCTGCATCTGTGACCTAGTTGCAAACAAGAGGGAAGACCTGAACATTGAAACGAAGCAAGTTGATTCCAATTAGATTGAAACTGAGTGGGATCAAATGCTTCTGTAGTACTATGGAAACACAAGCATCGGCCCACTGATCTCTCCCTATTTGTGAGTGAATCTTTTGTATCCAACAAACACTTACAATGTCTACTGTTTTTAGTGGTTAAAAATTTAAGCACCCTGAGCAATTTGTAGGTCCACTATAAAGCCGGTCTAAGAATAGAAGCCTCCTGAAGAAATAGTTCCAGCTGCTCTGATCAGGGAACTAAAAGAAAGTGAATAAATAACCACTTAATTATTTGTATAGATATTGGTTTCTTCCCTTTATCTAGTCCTAGATGGGACAGCTTAATATACTCTCTTCAAACTCCAGCCCTTAGAGAGGCAAGAGAGGACAAATCTTTCTGCCCCACAAAATATGATGGTAGGTCTCAACATGTAACTCATGAGAGCACACCCTTGGTTGGCTAAGGGGAATCCTCAAACCATGATACCAATGATGTTGGAGATGGTAATGTTGAACAATGATGCTATCTACAATATATGAGAAATGTTGTGCATAAAATATTAAAAAGTCATCTTGCGATTGAGAAATTGTGGAGACATTAGATACATAAATATTCTATCAGAATATATTGCTTTTTACAACCTACATGATGAAATCCCTTGAGGGAAGTAGGAAAATAGGGTGATCTAAGGAGTACTTGAATGGATGAAGTTGATAAAAAAAAATGCCAATAGATTGAAGGGACATTGGTTTCAAGATACAAAAAATGTCAATGCTCAATGAGACCCAATAAGTAAATCATCTTGGAAGAACAAAGGGTGAACCATACCTCTCCCAACCTAAAGTTGAGTCACCCAAGAATTTGATTCTGTGAATATAGAAAGTAATCTTAAAGATACTCTCAAGGATGAGTTGGGAAACAAACTCAGCTTGGATGATGCATTGAGAAACCATCTTCTTGCAATGAATCATACATTGAGGCATGAGCATCTAGACCTAATCTTCACAATCCTAATCAGCAGATCAAAACTAGGGCATCAAACCCCAAAATGGTTAAGTGAAAGAACCATAGGACTTGTGGCTACATTAAAGAGATGCGTATTTGAAGAATGCCCTAGAAATATGTCTAAAATTATTGGCTCTTTAGGCAGAAAACTGGGGCATATCCCTTGCAAAGACATGACTGAGAGGCAAGATTCAAACAGTCTACTAGACTTATAAGAGATTAATGTATCTATGCCAGATCTTAGGCTATTTCCTGTTATCAAAGATCAGACAAACAACATACTTGAAACATGGTGCAACTTGAAGGTGTAAAGAGAAACTCAACAACCTTGGCCTAAATATTTCAAATATACAGAAAAATGAGAGCTTTGAAATAGGTATGCAAAGTGAGGACATTTTTAGAGCTGGTTGTTTTTACAACAAAAGGTGATGTGGAAGATTTAGAGGAAGAATGTTTAGGACTCTAATTTTAAATGTGTGAATGGTATAACATAATCAAGTAATAAATGTTCCAAGGATGGAACATAACTAGATTCTAAATTGATAGCTAAATTCAATCATCAACAATGTTGGTGGTGATGCAAATGTTGGGTACCTCTTGATGATTAGGCAGTTGATCACAAGCCTATTCCTAACTGGATTGTAAACGTAGAGATGGGCAATGGAGTTGATCTAGATGGCTGGGTACAGAATTGAATTGAACCAATAGGTGGGTAACAGGTTGTTCAAGAAGCCTAGTCCAGGGATGGGCATAGGCATGTTGAAGAAGGCACAAGCTCAATTAAGTTAATATCTTTATTGATGGATAAGAATCATGTCTCACATTTTAAGAAATTTGCTATTGAAGATGATAGTGCAGGTGCAGGGGTTCGTGGGTATCAAGTGGGCCAAAATACTTCTTCCTTAGATGAAGATTTGGGTCAAGCTTCTTCGCTTGGCCCCATCTATATAGAGAGTGATGTGAATTTCCTACATTTCAGACATAATTGTTGTACTTGTAGTGCTTGGAGAGAGATATGCAAAACATGGAAGCAAATAGTGGGATCACCAAAGATTCTTGTTTTGGCTCCATCTATGTGAAGGAGATGTGAATTGCCTAGACTTCAGAAACAAATTGTTGTAGCTGTGAGTGCTCAGATAGAGATGGAGGCATATGGGATCACAAACTTTTTTTTGACAAACTAACTCAACAAAATGTTATGGGATTCTTGTGATATATGCACAAGGGGGATTGTTAAAAAAGCATTGGAGATTTAATGAAAAGTAAGGACATATTCTGCTTCCTTTACTCACTTCCCAGATTGTGCCAAGATGGGAACTTTGGAGCAGAGCACACAAAATGTTTGACAAGTTGTCTCAATAATGTGGTGGCATTAATGACATTCATCGCTGGATATAAACTCAATGGGCTTGGTGATGAGCATTAAAAATTTTAAGCAAATACAATCAACAGGGGTAAAGCCAGACTTTGCTAGCACCACAATTGTGCCAAGAATGTACATTCACAAGTGTAAATGATTCTATTTTTATATTAATCCACATCAGTGCAGCTTACTTGGACTGTGTTTCACAATTGCTGCTTCAGAACAGGATGTAAAGACCGAAAGATTAATTGAGAGCAGATTTTGTGGTGGATGTGATTGCTGTTTAATGAATTGCACGAAAAATGTGATAGCAACCCAAAGGCTTATGAATTGTTTGACAGAGTGTGTTGCTCACACATGGCCTACTGCTTTCCAAAATTTGCAGAATTTGTAAAGAATTACTATTTGCTAGGATGCTCTCAAACTCTTGATTCCTGGAAGATTTGACCATCCAGTAGCACCTAATTCAGTATAGTGTATACCATTCGTTGATAAATATGGGGTGGATTGTATGTACAATTCCAGAAACATTCAGTCATTTTTCTAGGCATTTGCAGGTTAATGGAATGCACCTACATTCTTGGCCGGTTGTTTTCATCTCATCATAATACTATTTTAAAGGGTGGGGGTCATATGAACAACAATCATTAACCTATCTAATTTTCTTTTATAGAAACTCAGTAGATTTGGCTTTCCTTGTATATGGTTACTATAATGAACAGAAAATCCTGCAGAGACAACTGGTGACCATTGATAATCAATGAGAAGATAAGTATTAATAGAACCTATTGGGAATTGTCCTCTTAGATATTCACCAAAGAATAGAGTTAAATTTTATATGTTCTAAAACTTTGACAGTTTCATTATCATGTGAATCTCAAAGTTTTTGGTACTAAACCATAAGTTTTTTTTCCCTCCCACTTTATCTTGGATTGCCAAATTCTCTAGAAATCTGAAATACAAGACAACAATCTAGTATGAAATTTAAAATTTCGTCTAAATAGAAATATTCTTTGAGAAACTACTAAGACATTTCTACCCTGTTAAAACAAGTCAGTGAGTAATCTCCTCTTCCATTTTAATTTGAAAACAAAGTTCAATACATATTCTCGCCTCATTCAATTGTGAGCATTCTGAATTTCACGTGCATAAAATCATCGGAATGGTTGTTCTGCTCTTATGAGTTGCGAGGTCTTCTCCACAAGAGCAGAGTAATTACTTCAAAAATGTACAAACATCATTCTAATATGAGAAGCAGAAAAATGAATGCAACAATGCCATGAAATTAATTCACAGTGAGATGAATGCAACCATGAATGAGTGGTAGAAAATTAACCAACTGATGTGCACCGTGGTGAGTTGGATACCAAAAGGGTACCAATGGCAAATATTTGACTGCACAAAAATTGTCTTCACAATCATTTTTCCACATGTAGGCTTGTGTATTTTTGTTGATTTCCACCTCTGCTGGTATGCTATTTTTATTTCTACTCCATATTCCTCAGATTAACTTCATATGTAATATCCTAGAGCAACTCAATCTCTATATAGAGGGGACTACGACATCTTCCAAGGCATCGTGATTCACTAAAAATCAACTCAAATATTTATAGAACAATGAATCCCTACAAAATAAGCTCAGTTTAAGTTCATTATAATTATGTGCTTCCTGAAGGTCAATTCAAATTTACAACTAAATTTATCAGCTTGAACCAAATGGTGTGCATGTATAAGTAATGCACACCTGGTAGATTAGTAGAAATAATGCAACAAGGGCACACAGAAAACTATCCCTGTAGTCAATGTCTTTGCTTTGCAAGTTTGCACCTTGGAAAAAGAACTGTTATTTATTGTAAAAACCAAAGTATGTGGTCATAGGAAGAGATGAACTTCATGATGTTTTACAAGATTTTTAAAATGTTAAGGGAGGAAAAAATGGCTGCATTTTAAAGATAAACCATTGGTCTGCTAAATACAAATTTTGGCAGCAATTTAGTATCTTTTACTGTTGAGTCAGGGTAGCACAATACATGGAGTGGAGCCAATCATTTAAACTGTCCTGTCCACCCTTATTCAGCTATCATTTAAAATTTAAATTGTTTATCGAATGAATTCCTTTTGAGGTCAGCCAACAAAGTTGACAGAAACAAATATGAGTGCATAGACATGGAGTAATTGAATGTAGTTTACACCTTCTTAGGTAGAGGAGAAATCATATACAGCAATTTGTAGTACCTGCATGTAGGAATTATTTCTTCTTCAATCTCCCGAGACCATAAGGACCATTCATACTGTACTGCAGTTATGGGGTGCACTGCATAAGCTCTTCTTAGTGTATCTACACTAGCCTCACAGAGTCCAATATACTTTATTTTCCCTTCCTGGACAAGTTTCTTCATTTCCCCTACCTATTGATCGATTGAAATTTGAGAGTTTAGTAGGCACTCAAAAGGAAAGCAATGATACTTGGAAAATAAAAGAATAGGTTATAAAATGAATTTATCAACACTTCTTTCTTATTGATTAGTTTTATGTTGCATGTGATCACATGAGCTCATCCAGGTGTAAGAACAGGGAAAAGGAACCTCAACAAAAAGAGCTACCAAGGCAATTTAGACCCTGGTCTTTCAGATCAGAAGACATCTAAGCTGCAGGCATTGATGCATAAATGATGACATGGATCGAAGTAAAACTACTTTCCTAAAATTAAACTAGAAAAAAAATAGTTAACAAATAAAATTTGAAAGCTACCAGATGAATGCTGCTTTAATTCAAAGATCAAGAAACCAAAAATAGGAGTTACAGTTTCCTCAATTGGAACTTGTGTGTCTACACGGTGCGGGTAGTATAAGTCAATGTACTCCATGCCCAAACGCTGGAGGCTAGCTTCACAAGCCTGTCTAACGTGCTCTGCAGTGCCCTTTATTCCAAGTTTACCATCACCATCAAAATGGATTCCAAACTTTGTTGCAATTTGAATTCTCTCTCTAGGTAAACATTTTAGTGCCTGTAACCCAATAATCATAAAGTTGGTTTAAAGTTTTAAACTATTTCATTCATCATGGAAAAGAGCATATAGGCATAAATCAAACTAGAAAGTTAACCTTCCCAACTAATATTTCGTTTGTAAATCTGCCATAGATATCTGCAGTGTCAAAAAACGTGACCCCCTTGTTGAACGCATGTTGGAATAGGGAAGTTGCATCTTCCTCTGAAGCATAGTCACCATATGCCCCTGAAAGTCCTGAACATCCTAGACCTAGTGCTGAGACCTTCAATGTCACAAGCCAAAACAAAAATAATTATGCATCTAGATAGAATGACAGAAGTAGAAACTCAACAAAGCTTTGCTTCATGGTCAACACAAATAGTAACTGTACATAGACGAAGAAAAGTAGTTATCCTGCATAGATATACAAAAGTCTTCTATTAAGTTACATATGGGATGTGACACTCATCTGACTAGGACATTAATGAATTATGTTTTATACGCAGTTGAAGAAAGAAAGATATACAGATGAAATCGTATTAATTTACATTGATCATTAAAGTAGTTCAAAAGAAGTCAAAAGACAGCATACTGCAAAAGTAAATCAGAAGTGCTAAAAACAACTCCAGCAATGGAAATGAACATCTACAATTAAAACTAATTCTACAAAGTGAGAGGTAACCCAAATGGTTAACCCCCAGACACATAATAAATCTAAAATCCAAAGTCGCGTGATACAAAACAATTCAATTCTGAGAAGTTTATGACATATTCGCAACAGAGAGACCATGTAAGAGATGGGAGGAGAGAAGAGAGCATAGGCCATGAGATTACATGACAATGGCCTAGATTAATAACCAGACAAATAATACAACATGAGATTCTACTCATATCACGTGAATACATAAATCCACGAATAGCCTAGTTGAAACAAATTAACAAGTTAATACTAACAATACCCGAAATTCACAATTCTAACAATAATATATCTAACTCAGATGAATGATGTCTAATGTATCGAACACTAACCATTCGAGATAGATTGTCTCGTCCGAGATAAGCAATTATTAATGGTGTATCAAGAAATTAAAAAAAAATGGAGTAGGTTGTAGGGGCATGCATAATCTTGGTGTGCAGTAAATGTCTTTGAGATTTTAAAATCTACAAAAGTTAAAAGTAGGTGGGAGGGACATGCAGTTTCAGCATGCAGTAAAATATCTTTGAGACATTTTCATAATTGAAGAGCATCAAGTATTAGACTTTAGAAGATTGAAACAATTATATCTTTATAGGTCTTCGGATATACTATGTCGATAGTATATTGTTGTTTATTCTATTATTACAATCAATTAATTATATATTAAGATTTGATGTTATATAGTTTGTGGTTGAGATTAGTTAGTTCAACAAGCAAGTGAAAAACCTAATATTCAAGAGAAATCTATATATATTATATTTGAAAACCACACCACTTCCTATTTAACTTGCTGATTAGCAGCTAGTTACACTTTGGTAATATTTGTTGCTTTGAAATCAAGGTTATACATTGATTAAGTTCATGCCCTTATCGTACTCTTTAAGCTTACACAAGCTCGCATTATTTATATAATGACTAAATCATTTAAATTGTATCTAGTTTAATCATTAAGAAGAAATGTTAAGTATATCAAACATTATTCAAGAGTTAATCAGTATATTGTGAGTATTTAAGAGTTAAATATATTATTGTTAGTATCCTTACAATTTAGGATATTGTAAGTATTGGCTTCTTGTTTGTTTGCTTCAACTAAGTTATTCTAAGATCTGGTTTATTACACAGCCCATGATTTAATCTTGTATGGGGATCAAAGCTCTACTTTGCAATATTGGTAGAAGCAGAAGAGGAACCAGTAGATAAAGACAAATAGTTAAAATATCAAAAGCATGACATGTCTTGCCTGTAGCCTTTAATCTATACAGTATTCACATCCAAATACTCTTTGACTTAAAGGTTTCATCCAAAACACAGGGTATATTCTCATTATGGCTTGAACCAGAATGATAGCCATAGCAATAGCTCCAGCTTGGCACTATAACATAACCATGGCAGGTTATACATTGGACTCTTTTAACTGTATTAATTTGCTTGTATCTTTTACTGGGATTGTACAGAAAAAATATTTTTTCCCATTTAAAGAAAACCAAGATTTTTTAGATTAGAGTGATATATTATTATATACCAATCCATTGAATCTGAGTAGTCTTAAAAACAAATTTGTTCCGAGCAGCATTAAAAACACGTTTACCAAATTCGCCCATAACTTTTTTGTTAAAATTGCATTTGTAGTTAATCCTTCTCCGATTTGACAAGATTAGAATTATGGAATCTCTAAGACTTTTCTAGATCACCTGGAAGCCTTGGGTTCCGAATTTTCGAGGAGTAATAGCGGGTTATATATTGGACTTTTAACTGTCATTAATTTGCTTGTCTTTTATTTGGAATATAAAGAACAAATACTTTTGCCCATTATAAGGAAACCAAGATTTTTCATATTAGATTGAATGGATTATCAACCAATCCATTGTATCTGAGTAATATTAAAATCAAATTTGTCATGCCGCCCACAACTTCTTTGGTAGAAGTGTATTTGCAGCTAATCCTTCTCTGATCGAAGAAGATTAGGATTATGAAAGAAGATTAGGATTATGAAATCCCTTAAGTTTTTAGATTGCCCGGAAACCTTGGGTTCCAAGCTTTCGACGAGGAACAGCAAGTAGAGAAGCCTCCGTTGCCATTATATAAAATTGTTGGGAAATCTGAGCAGTATTGAAAACAAATTTGCCCATTATATTTGCAGTTAGTCCTTCCTTGATCCGAGAAGATAAGAATTATGGAATCTCTTTAAGATTTTGTAGTTACCTGAAAACCTTGAGTTCCGAGCTTTCGAGGAGGTACGGTAAGCGAAGACGCCTCCATTGCTATTCTATTAAGTTGTGGGTAATTTCTTTTGTTGGATCCCCAGGTAACGGATTTGTCTGCAGCAGCTCCCAGAAAACGCTAGCAAGCTGACAGCAAGTTAACTAACTACCACCATACGTACACATTGTGTGTTCATACCAAAAGTCTCCTGAGCAATTTGAACATTACAATGGGACCACATTCCCAGAAATCAGGAGCTCCGGGTTAAACAGGACACGCTTAGTGTGGTTCATGTGGGGCCCTCCCAATCTGTTTGTCGTTCCTGATTCATTCGTTTGCCGATTCTGCTGTACTTCCTTCCTAATTTATAAGGCTGCAAAAATTTACTAGGACCTCAAATTTTTTGGTTACTTTTTGTAACTTTATATATATATATAGGGGAGAGGAGCCACGTGCGCACCCAAAAGCGTTCGGTCCACGTGGCTGGCCACGTGGACCAATAAAACTCTTTTGCAAATATTCAATAAGAAAAAACTATTAATAAACAATATAAAATTATTTTTTAAAAATTTGCCTTCATTTTGCCACGTGGGAGGACGATATTGGTCCACACAGTTTACAAATAAAAAAAATGACCTGTCGACTGATACGTAGGCACCTCGGGTGCCATTTCCTACGTGGCACGACGTCCAAACCTGGCAGCCTTGCTACCTCAACTTCTCTCAGTCTGCTACCCTAAGAAGCCACTAAGTTGCATTTATCACTTGCCGCCGCTTCCTATATTTCTCGACTATCGTGTTGAATGCAACTCTCCTCTCCTAAGCTCCACGACAGCCCCCGTTTATTTCGAGCTAACCTGCATTGAATGCTCCCAGTGCCTCGCTCTTGTCGCCAACTTTTCAGTCTTTCATTCTAGCAAGTTGTTGTTCTTTCTTCACTTGCACGCCATAACCTGCTCGGTTCGTCGTCTGCAATCTTCAAACCTCAATCCACAACCTGCGATGCTAGGAGACCGGTTCATAAACGGGTAGAATCTGGTTAGGAAATGGGTACACGCTAGTTAGTGAACGTTTACCAGCGGCTCGACTTTGGACATGCAAGCAACGAACGGGTTCCTCGCTGCCATGAACGGGTTCCTCCTCGCTGCCATGCTCGGGATTCAGCTGTTGTCTAGGTCATGCATTGAACCGTTTGACCCAGGTGAGCTTGCTCACTAAGGCTCGCCATTATTCAGTTGTTTTAGTTTTGTTTGCAATTTCTATTTGTTTTATGCTACTTTTGGTGTTGCAAAAATTGTTTTTTTGGTTCAAGTTTAGTGTTTATAAACACTTTCCTATTTGTGTTCATAAACACACTCAATCTTTGGAAATAAATCTTTTGTTCAAGCATCGCACTCTTCACAAAATAGATAATAATATTGTTAGTTGTTTCCCCGCCATTGAAATTTCTGGGGTTGTTTACTTCTTTCATTAATAATATTGTTCGTTGTTTCCTTGCCATAGATGAAGTTGTATTTTTGTTTATATGGGTTATGCTCCGTAGGGTTTATATTGCAAATATTACTCATATTTTCACATTTTTCTTTCATTAGGGTTTATTTTGCAAATATAACACTCATAGTTTAGCATTTTTGTTTTCCTAGGGTTTATTTTGCAAAAATTATAGTCATAGTTTTACCATTTCTTTTTCATATGTTCTGCATTATCATATACTTTGGTTATCATATTCTTTGTCATAGGTTCTCCATTATCATTGACTCTCGTTATCCTATTCTCATAGGTTTTGCATTGTCAATTGACTGTGTGTATCGTATTCTCATAGGTTTTGCATTATCATTGACTCTGCTTATCGTAATCTCATAGGTTCTGCATTATCATTCACTCTGCTAATTGTTATCTCATAGGTTTTGCATTATCATTGACTCTGCTTATCGTATTCTCATAAGTTTTGCATTATCATTGACTCTACTTGTCGTATTATCACATGTTTTGCATTATCATTGAGTTAGGTTGTGTTCTCTGTTTCATAAACGAAAAAAAATAATGTGGGTTATTCTTTTTTTAGGTTTTGCTTCATCTTTTCAATCACTCGAAAAAATATTTTGTTTCTGAGCCATAGATAAATATGTTGGTGTTGTTTTTCTATGGGTTATGCTCCATTAAATCATTCATATAGATTTGTGATAATTGTTAAACTCTTACTGTTTTCCACTCCTAAGCTTCAAAAATAGTTGGCTACATTTTTTAACTTTATTATAGTCAAAATAAATAGACTCATAAGTTTTGCATTATCATTCACTCTGCTTATCCTATTCTCATAGGTTATGCATTATCATTGACTCTACTTATCCTATTCTCATAGGTTATGCATTATCATTGACTCTGCTTATCCTATTCTCATAGGTTCTGCATTATCATTCAATTGGGTTGTGTTCTCTGTTTCATTAACCAAAACAATTAATTTGGGTTAATCTTTTTTTAGGTTTTGCTTCATTATCTATTCAATGACTTTAAAAATGTATGTTGTTTTTGTGCCATAAATAAATATGTTGGTGTTATTTTTTTCAGTCAATATACATATGTGATAATTGTTATACTCTTACTATTTTCCATTTGTAAGCTTTATATTGTTCTTCATTACAGCCATTACAGTCATGGGTTGATGTTCACATTTCGATTAATGTTGTTTAGTACCATTTCTACGTGCCATTGATAAAATTGGGGGTTTAGGTTTTTCATACGTGTTGCTTCATTCATTCATTAATGCTATTTTCTTTAAGTGACATTCATTAAATTGGGGGTGTTATGTTTCCCAATGGTTAGGATTCAGCAATTCAGACATGCAATTATTGGAGCTTTTTTTATTTGCATTACAAAAATTTGGGGGTTTTATTTTTTTCATAGGTTCTGCTTCATTAGGTACCCTAGATATTTTTGGGGGTGTTACCTTGTTTGTAACTTCGACTTCATCATGGTTAGTCTTCATCTATTCTACTAGTTTCGGGTGCCTTTTGGAATTTGGTGGGTTCTATGTTTTTCATAGGTTACGTTTCATCAATTCATTCGCCAACTATGTAGCCTTTTTTTGGTGTCAATGATAAATATAGGGGTTTTACAATTATCGTATGTGCTACTTCATTAAATTTGTAATGCAAATGTTTGTATCTTTTTTTAGGTGCCATTGATTAATTTGGGGGTGTTATATTTTGCATAGGTTATTTTCCATCAATTCAGTCATCCAATTATTGTACCTTATTTTTGTGCCTTGGAAATATATGGGGGTGTTCTATTTTTGTTAGGTTCTGCTCCATCAAATCTGTCATGCATATATTGTACCTTTTTAAGGTAGCATAGATAATTTTGGGGTCTTCTCTATTTTGTAAGTTCCACTTCATCAATTCAGCCTTCTATTCTACCAATGAATAATTTCCCACAGTGGTACGTCGGTCCTTCACAAGTTAGGAAAAAACTCTTGCATAAAAAAGCACGATGATAACAAACACATATCGGATATTAAATGCGCGTTTACTCGTTTATATATATGTATATGCATATGTATAGACATATACATAGACATATACATAGACATATGTATATGTATATCAAATATTAAATGCACACGTAATTGTATTTATTTTGAAACAAAACAATTACACGCTAGCAACCAAACATGATGAAGTGTGTCCAACTTGTCTATGCTTATGGTCTTTGCATCTTCTTCTTATACATATGCATATGTATAGACATGTCTATGTATATGTATATACATATGTTTATGTATATTTATATGAATATGTCTATATATATATATATGTATATGTGTATATACATATACATATACATGTACATATACTACTTTCACGACATCCTATATATTTTTTGAGCCAACCTGCATCCAATGCTCGTAGTGCCTCGTACACTTGTCAACTTTACAACCTTTCATTCTAGCAACTTCTTGTTTTTTCTTCACAATGATGGCAATGTATGTGTATGTGTATGTGTTTGTGTATGTGTATGCATATGTGTATGTCTGTGTGTATGTATATGTCTATGTCTATGTAAATCTATATTTGTATGTGTATGTGTATGTCTATGTCTGTGTCTATGTCTATGTCTATGTCCACGTCTATGTTTTGTAAATGGCATAGACTGTTTAGTTGCTTTGGTGACTTTAGAATGCTAATTTTTTAAATGTCCATATATGTCGATGCAACTAACTTTCAAGACATATACATTGACGTGGAATTTGTTTTGTAACTCAAAATACATCTATTCCATGTGTTGGATGTGTCTATGTCTATGTCTATTTGCATGTCTATGTCTATGTCTATGTGTCTATGTCTATGTAAATCTATATGTGTATGTGTATATGTATGTGTATGTGTATGTGTATGTTTATGTCTATGTCTATTTCTGTGTGTATGTGTATGTCTATGTGTATGTCTATGTCTATATAAATATGTATGTGTATGTGTATGTGTATGTGTATGTGTATGTGTATGTATATGCATATGTGTATGTCTGTATGTATGTATATGTATATGTAAATGTGTATGTGTATATGTAAATGTGTGTGTGTATAGATGTGTGAAGAGGTCTTAAGTGGGAAACCTTGCCACACCTACTTCTCTCAGTCAACCACCCTAACACTCCACTGTGTCGCATTTATCACTTGCTGCCCCTTGCTATACTTCTCTACTGTCGTGTGTTAATTCACTTATGTCTATGTATATGTATATGTGTATGTGTATGTGTATGCTTCATAAATTCAGACCTGCAACAATTGTATCTTTAGGTGTCATTGATTAATTTGGGGGTGTCCTCTACTTTATATGATGTGCACCTATACACCAGTCCTACACAACTTAAAAATAAATTCATCCATAAATAGGCATGATGACATCAAACATAAATCAGATTTAAAATGCACACTTAATAACATTCATTTCAAAACAAAACAAGTACATGCTGGCAGCCAAACATGATGAAGTGTATCCAACTTGTATCTTACCTATAACAAGTAGCATTCTGACATGGAATTTAAACAGCCCAAACATTAAGACATCCACCCTTCCTCGTAAACGGGTAAACCCAACTGTTGCACCAATGCAGGTGTGACTTTCACATTAATCACAACTACACAACATAAAAAAGGTGCCAAGTCAACACAATTCAAACCCATCTCACCCATCTTTAAGTGACTAGCGAACCCATTACAACCATGTTTCCCATCGTAGCATAACCAAACCAACAAGCAAATGCATTCGCTTGTCTCATCAATCATGAAACCTACAACACATATCAGCTTCACTCTGTCCCATCTCGCCAAGTAGGGTGCGAAAGTAGTCGTGGTGAACTCCAAAATCCCATCTACTTCCATTTTTACAAGTTGTAAAACACCCATTATTAAATACAAAATTATGGAAACAATTTCAAACAATCCACCAAACCAAAAAAGTCAAGAATTAATGGCCGAAATCAATCAAATTCACCAAACAACCATCAATCAGATTCAAATAATTCTCAATTCAAATAGCCATGAAAACCTTGAAGTATTCACATGTATTACCATAGAACAATAATGAGTAGTAAAGCTTTGTTAGAACATGTATTTAGGGGACCTGGTTTTCCTAAGGCCTTTCATGGTTGCTTATGTAGCACTTCACAATTGAAAGGTCCAATTGTGGACAAAGTGCAATATAGATTACCATTACAAAGACTTTGGGAAAATCAAGTCTCCCTAAACCATTACATCTTCTAATAATTGCACAAACTTTGACACTGCAAATTGTATTTAATATTTGTATGGTTGGAATTTACAATTCTTTTCATGGTTCAAACATGAAGGTTTACTATTGTAGTTTTGTATTTAAATCACTTAGGCGACTTGGTTTTGTGAAGGCTCTCTGATGGTTACGTATGCAACACTTCACAATTCAAATGGAATTGTGGAACCATGCATCATAGGTTGCCATTGGACGAGCGTTCATAAATTTAAGTCTCCCTAATTCATTATTGAATGCAAGAATACACATGAATCTCTAGGGGAGACGAGTCGATACGTGCACATCCAATTTTCTACGGTCTACATTAACAAAACAACCATATTTATATGACTGAATTGATGAAGTACAACCAATGAAAAAGACAACCAATGTGTATGTGTATATAAATGTATATGTATATGTGTGGGTGTAAATATATGTACATGTATATGTATATGTGTGTATATATATACACACATATATGTATACATAAACATATATGTATATGTGTATATATATATACACATATATGTATATGCGTATATATATATACACATATATGTATACATAAACATATATGTATATAGAATTGCTTACATGCATTATTTTTCTTACCAAGAATAGATTTGTCTCTATTGATGTATATTTATATGTGCATGGTGGTCACGCCCACAAAAGGATATGAAAATCATGGCAAAAACCTATCCTAGGAATTGGACATTCCAGCAGGTGACTAATACCTCTTCATAGTCGTTCATTTACTTGTCAAACCAGGGAACGTAAACTTTAAATGGAGCAGCACAATATGTGCACTAAGAACCGGTTTCAGTCACGACCTATTGAAAACAAACACTTGGAAAGAAATTCTATCTATGCCATAATGTAAAGTTCTCTTAACTCAATCATAATCTAACCAAAGCAGAAATCGTAATAGCTACAATTGAGGGACAAACTATAAACTGGCCTTATGCTGCAGGAACAAACACAGGGATGGATTCCCGATACTGCAGGAACAATATAAGACTGAGTTTGTGTTGAAACTTCTAAAATAAAATCTATCTTGAATTAACAAAGGATGAACAACTACGCTCCTATAGATACTTACTAAGTGGGCCCCCTTAGCAAGCATCAACTAATTTACACAAAATATTGTGCTCAGAACTCCATCAAATTTTATTCATAACATGAAATCATTTACATTGATTGTTCTGCTTCAGAAAACTAACAAAAACTCTGATTCATATTATATCTCTAACTCTTACATAATCTACTTCTCTATCTATCTATCTATCTATCTCCTTCTTTGTTCACCCACGCAGGAGGAACACTTATTTTTAAAACAGGAGAACAACTAACTAACTAACTCAACAGAGAAAGACGTGGATATAAAATGCATCTCGAAATCGAGGAACAGACTTCATAAATGAGTTATCCATTCAACCCGATCCAGAGAGAATCAAGCACTCCACTCTTTCCAGATTAAATGTCATTTAAAATCCTTCCCAACAGTTTCGGTCAAAGAGTCTTCACCAGAGCTTCCTCGAAGTCGTGCAGGAAATGGACTTTACTGCAAGGCCGAGATTTGCTACGTTTGACTTGATCATACTTTCTTCAACAACCTACGAAACACAAGGTAACAAATGCGAAAGAAAAGGCGCACGACACATACACAATATCCATTCATTAATCACATTTAAATCTATTTCATCATTCAAAAACTACATGTGTTATACCAGTCATTTGGGAAGTCAGCAGGGTAATAAATATAGACATGTCAACATGATCGGCTACAGGAACATGAAAGTGTATTGCTACAGGATATCCCCCAATAAAAGGTTTCGAGAGAGTTAAACAACCATAATCAACAGAAGTAAAGGTATTAAAAGTACACCATGATATCCAAATGATGAGCATATTTTGGGCTCATCATTTTTCCCCCTACTTAAACCAATGCTAGTCCTTCAGCATTAAACTTCCTTGTGGTCTCTCTGAAATCAGTGGCTGAGGAATGACCCTGAAATGGAACTCCAAATTTGTAACAAAAGCCTCTGTAACTCTGCCACCTTTCATACCTACTGGCTTCTATGTCTTCATTAAGATTTGTAGCTTGGTAAGGATAAAGGGGCCACATTGACACAAGAGGTCTAAATGTTAATGGCATCCACAATTCAAATCTCTTTTGAAGTCCTAGTTGTATGTATTTGCTTGATCGTTTAAAAGCTGCTGTAAAATTTAGTGGACTGTGAGGTTCAAACTTTCTTAACCCAACAATTAATCTTTCCCACCTCTTTTCAATTCTGGAGTATGACAATCTCCAAAACGAGTATGATTGTTCCTGAAATTCATCATATACCTGTTTCCTGAGATCAAATATTTTCATTATGGCCGTATCATTATTAAAATCATATGTCAGAGTAAGCTAGGTTTTTAGCATTGTGCGGGGGTCTGAACTCTCAGAACGCAATGGAACAGGCTCATTCCTTTCGGCTTCTTCGTATGTTTCCCATTGCCAACCATAATTTGCTTCATTTGCTACCCAAGACATAAGTGATCTCAAATGGATGTCGCCAATATACAAAAGAGGATTCCACTGTGTTTCAAATGGAATTAAAAGGCCATGTATGTAAAATTCACACAAAGAATTTCTGAGCCAATTAGGGGCGGCTTGATATGCATCGTAAAACTCTTTAGCAGTGTGAAGAATAGGATCCTGATTTCTGAAAATTCTCATCAGTTGGAACCACAAGAACTGTTCTTTGAGGCACATAGCATAAACTCTGGGTGGTGGTCTGCATTCCATAATCTAACCAATTACCTTCAACATTTCATCCATCTTCTCTTTTAACTCCTAAATTTCCAGTTTCTGCTCTTCAATTTTCTTTTTCAGTTTCTTCTTTTCCTCCTCCCAAAGACAGTTGCATTTCAGTCTTGGCCAGGTGGTAGAAAGTCAGGGTTTGTAATGTAACGGGTTTCCATGTAGCTTTAAAATATTCCAAAAATTCAATTAAAAATGTCTTCTTATAAACAACAATGGCTTGACAAGTTGCAGGGGGAATTGAGGCTTCATTGACCACTTCCAACGGTTCAGTCTGTCCTTCCTCTTGCTACAGGATAAATTCCTGTTGCTGCAATGAAGAAGACTGTGCTTCCTCCAAAATCTGCATAGCCGCAGCAGCCAAGTCATCAAGACTTGGTACACCCCTTTCATTATATTCAACTTCCCTTGTCTCAACTTGTTCTTCTTCAAGAATAACAAATGAACTCTATGCAGCACTTTCAGACACATTCTGAGAAACATCACATTCAGACTCTCTAGATTCTTCTGAAATTATAATAACCTCAGGATGAGGTGAAGCAGGGGATACTTTACATTGTGTTTTGGTGGAAACTCTTCTTGGCAATGTTGCGGCTGCAGGAGGTTCTCTCGTAGCCTTCCTCTTTTTGAATTGCCTAGAAGGTTCTACCTTGTCAGAGGATGATGGTGAACTGGTAACAACAACAGGTGTTGCTGTAGGAGACAATGCTGCAGGGGAAGAAGCTATAGGAGAACGTTGTCTTTTCTGAGAAGGGGGGTCAGATTCTGGGGTTTGTTCTACCCCAGATGACTCTCTGACCTTAATTTTTCCTCTCTCTCCTACTGGCAGCCCTAGTTTGCACCCAGGCAGAGGGCTCTAGTGTGAGAGCTGCAGGACCAGGTGCTACAGGAGCAGATGATGCTTGCCCTATTCTCCTACTAGTGGACACTATTTCCTCTTTCTTTTTCTGAGGTTGTGGGGTAAGTGCCCTAAGGGGTTCTATACATTGCAGGCTCTTCTGGGCAACAAATTCTTTCCAAGAAAGAGGTGACATCTCTCAAAGAGCGTGCAATCAACAATTTTATGAGACCATGGTGAGCAATAGAATTATCTTTCCCCTGTTGGGTTCCGTGGGCACATTGTTCCAGAAAGCTTAACAAAAAGTTCAGAACATTAATATCTAATCCATGCCTCATATGACTTAGCAATTTGAAGTGGTAAGAATGCAGGTAGGAGAAATGACCTTCACAAGTTAAATACCTGATTATGAAAGCATTGTATTCTAGGTATGGAGGAGGCAACGACATTCGCTTGCATCCCTGCTTTGAGACCTCCAAAGGTCCATCAGTGGGTATTGAAAATTCTGCCCTTGCAGAGGCAGCATCTGAGAAAAATTTTTCTCCAACGACTAGGAGCCCGGTTACTTTTGCAATTCTTTCTTCATTTGCAACAACTGTTAGACCCCATATAGTAGCCTCCCCTTCAGAAAGGGTTCTCAAAAATTTGCCTGCAGCCTCCTCATTAAAAACATCTAAACTCAAAAAGTAATTTAGCCATCCATAGAGGCTGAATGCTTGGGTCGTTTGAGGATTTTGCATTAACAACTCATGAGCTACAAGCTCATGCCTAACCAGCTGACCACCCATGTTCATAGTTTTGTCTTAGCTGAACTCAACTCTTTTCTGAAAATCAAGAATTTCTCCTGTTCTGCTTTGGTTCTTTTCTGTTCCGCCGTCACTTTTCTCTTCTTTTCCAAAAATAAACTTTTTAAACAAACTATTTTTTAATGTAATTTTTAATGAAAACATGCAATGAAAAAGACATGCGATCATATTTGGAAAGTACCAGAAAAATAATAAAGAAAGATTATCTGAGCAGTTGTGACAGCGGTGAAAGGACAAGTTTAAAAAGTGGATTATCCCACCCCCTACTTAGAGTATGACATGTGTCCTCACATGTACTAGGGAATAGGAAAAAAATGGGTAATAATGACTGATACAGAATAGAATGAAATAAATCAAAAATGTGATAATCAAAAGATATTGCGTACCTTTCATTAAATGTTTGTACGTGCTGAGAAAGTTGACAGCTTCTACATGAGATGAAAGTTGGGAATGGGATCATAATTAGGGGTGGTGCAGATGGATGAGGTGGATGGA
This sequence comes from Sequoia sempervirens, assembly GCA_007258455.2. Lineage (NCBI taxonomy): Eukaryota > Viridiplantae > Streptophyta > Pinopsida > Cupressales > Cupressaceae > Sequoia > Sequoia sempervirens. The sequence goes on along the minus strand of VDFB02000003.1, from coordinate 523,142,707 downwards.
TGAGGTGGATAGACGAGATGAATGAATGGAATGGATGGATGGTACGAAAGATAAAGAAGTGAAATGTGGCAACAAGTGGAAATGAAGAAAAGGGGTTCCCTTAAAATGAAACCTTTATTATGAGCATGCATTAGAAAATCACAGAGAAGCTGCAGGAGAAAGGCTAAAGCCTTCAGCTACAGGAGAATTAGTGGCATGATCCTGAACGAACTGCTGCATGAATTCTTCTTTTGAGACTGGTTTGTGGTACAACTGGAGGCGGTGTCCATTAACTAACAGCTTGAATCTAACAGGATCAATGGTAACAAGTTGCACTGAACCATTAGCAAATACATTCTCAATTTCATACGGGCCCAACCATCTGGTTTGTAATTTGCTTGGACTGTCCTTATATTGTGAGCCATAAAGTAGGGCCCAATCTCTTACTTTGAATTTCTTCTCCTTAATGTATTTATCATGCCACCTTATTTGCTAATTTTGTATCATCTCAGTGTGTTGTAGGGCATTCTTTCAGAGCTCATCCAGAGCATTGAGCTGCATGATTCTATCCTTTTGTGCATTTGTTAAATCCATGTCCATCTTCATTGTTGTTCTTAGAGTCTTATGTTCAAACTCTATTGGCATCACAGTTGTTTTACCATACACCATTTCAAAAGGTGTATATTCTATAGCAGTCTTCCAGATAGTACGGTAGGCCCATATAGCTTCTGGTAACCTTGTGGCCCAATCCTTCCTATGCAAGTCTACAGTTTTAGTCAAAATGGTCTCTATGTCCCTATTTGTGACTTCAACCTGGCCATTGGCCTGGGGGTGATAAGGAGTTGATTTTATGTGTCGTATATTATATTCATTGACTAAAGTTGTGATAAGTGTAGAAGTAAATTGTGTTCTTTGATTTGTCACTATTTCCCTAGGGACACCAAACCTAGTAAATATTTCCTCATAAAGGAATTCAGCCACTTTATTGTCCCTAGCATGTTTCATAGGCTTAGCCTCTACCCATTTTGTGACATAATCGGTGCATATAAGGATGTAGGACTTACCATTGGAAGGTGGATCAATTGGTCCTATAAAATTCAGTCCCCATTTGTCAAAGGGTGCAACTACAACTTGTGGAAATAGAGGCATCTTATCAGATCGAGTTGGTCTTTCCATCCTCTAGCATCTGTTACACCTCCTGGTATATTTGGCTGCATCTCTATGCAAAGTTGGCCAATAGTAACCAGTATTTAAAATTTTCATTGCCGTCCTTTTGGCAGCAAAATGTCCACTACACGGCTCATCATGGCTGGCATGCAGTATATCATGAGTGTCCTCCTCTGATACACATCTCCTCATAACTTGATCTGGCTCTGTATAAAACATGCAATCTGTAATCCAAGAAAAGTTAAAGCTTTTCTCTACCAATAATCTTTTTTCCTTAAGGGAGAATTGAAGAGGAGTTCTTCCTGTGACCAGATAATTTGCTATATCAGCATACCATGGGTGAATAATCTTGATTGCAAATAGGTGCTCATCAGGAAAGGAGTCTTCAATAATTGTAGAGTCATCTTGCCTTTGGAGTCTAGAAAGGAAATCGACAACCACATTGGCTTTACCTGGCTTGTCCACAATTGTAATGTCAAATTCCTGCATCAGTAATAACCATCTTGCCAGTCTCCTAGATATTGCGGTTTTATTCATGAGATATCAGATTGCGGCATGATCAGTATGGACAAATATTTGATGACCAGTGATATAATGCCTGAATTTATTGAGGGCGTAAATGATTGCCAACATTTATTTTTCTGTAACAGTGTAATTCAATTCTGCCCCTTACATATTTTTGCTTATGTAATAGAGTGCATGTTCTATTGAACCATCCTTCTGCCCTAACACTGCGCCAATGGCATAATCTGATGCATCAGTATGACTATGAAATGGAAGTGACCAATCAGGTCCTTTCAGAATAGGTGCCTGTGTAAGGGCGACTTTTAAGTCAAGGAATGCTTTTTCACATTCCTCTGTCTAGGAAAAATCTGCATCTTTCTTCAGCAGACTGTATAAAGGGCCTGTTGTTTGGTTGAAGTCCTTGATGAATCTTCTGTAGTATCTGACATAGCCTAAAAAGCTTCGTACCTCTTTTTGCTTGGTTGGAGAGGGTAGCTTAGAGATAACTTCAATCTTAGCAGGATCAACCTGAATTCCTGCAGCAGAGATATAGTGACCAAGTACTATTCCCTCCTGTATCATCATGAAGCACTTTTGACTATTCAGTGATAGGTTGTGATCTTCACATCTCTGTAGTACTTTCTCCAAGTTGGCTTGAGCTTCTTCAAATGTTGTACTATAAATAGTAAAGTCATCCATGTATATTTTCATGCAATCATATGAGATGTCTGAGAAGATACTTATGACTGCCCTCTGGAAAGTTGCAGGAGCATTATAGAGACCAAAAGACAAAATTGAATAGGAAAATGTTCCCCAAGGGCATGTAAAAGTAGTCTTTTCTTGATCCTCAGGAGCAATCTTGATTTGATTGTACCCACTGAAGCCATCCAAGAATGAGAAGTACTTTTTCCCTACTAAATTATCTAGAACTTGATCAATGAATGGAAGAGGAAAGTAATCTTTCTTTGTTGCCAAGTTGAGCTCTCTGTAATCTACATACCCTCCATTTTCCTCCTTTCTTAGGAACAATGACCAATGGGGAAACCCACTGGCTATCGGAGATTGGGTAGATAAAGCCAGCTGCTAACATTTTCTGCAATTCTTCTTTAACAATTTCTCTCAAAGCTGAATTAATTCTTCTTTGAGGCTCCCTGATAGGTTTGAAGTCACTGTCAATATATATGCGATGTGTGCAGAGTTTTGGGTCTAAACCCCTCATATCCCCATAGTCCCATGCAAAAGCTCTTTGGTGGGCTTGCAACATTGTGGCTAGGGCAGTTTGTTGAGACGGAGGCAACTTATTATTAATATGCAAACAGCGGCCTGGAGATACTTCTATTTGTTTGGTGAGATCATTTATTGAGGTTGTTGATAAAGGTGGTGCTTGTATATCACATAATAGCAAATCATGATGGCTCTCAGGATCTAGTTGCTATAGGAAACATTGCTGAGAACAGCTGTCTAAAGCAGATGGGCTATTCAAACCAGAACTAAACTGCATAATGTGTAGAAGCAAGTTATCTTCACTTTGAAGCTAGGAAAATGGATCAGTTCGTAGCATCATTAATTGAGCTAATGAATTGACTTCTTCAGATTCCTCTCCTAGATCTGGCCAAACTGGTTGAGACAAATCTGGCAAAGGTTGTGCAGGTGGGTATAAAGCCAATTTCTTTGTTGACTGACCATCAGAAATTGTCATGTCTCCTAAACGACATCCTATAAGGGCATCAGCTATAGCTAACCAAGGTCAGCCTAGGATAATAGGATATTCTCCTAAAGTTGCCTTAATGGACAATATGGTGAAATCAACAGGGTATTCCTAAGATTCAAGGGTGACAATGACATCTTCTATCACTCCATCAAGTGTAACCATGGAACTATCAGCAAGCTGTAGGACAATCAGTGTAGACCAAATGTTTGGAATATTCAAACATTCCATAGTGTGCTTGGTCATCACATTGATGGCTACACCAAGGTCAACCAAAACATTTCTTACTACTTGACCATTGATATTTATTTTTACTATAAGACTTCCAGGATTAGTATATTTTGGAATGACAACTTTCCCTAACATAATATCGGCTAACTGTCCTAGGACATAGATAGTTTGGGGATCCTTTTTCTTTCTTCCTTGTTTCTTTAAACAAGCCTCTTTAATGGCTTTTCCATAAACTGGAACATCTTTGATAGCTTGAAAAAGAGGAATTTGGACTTGTACATTCTTTAGCTACTCCAAAATATCAAAGGTGGACTCTTCAATGGTCTTGGGTGTAGTAATCTGCAATCTCTGAGGAAAAGGTGGTGTAGCCTGAGGCTATAGGATAGGTTCCTTAGAGGCAGTAGCTGATACAGGTATATCTTTTGCATGATCAGTAGGTTGTTCAGCAGCAGAGTCTGGAATCTCTATTATTACAGCTGGCTGTGGAGCAGGAAGAGTGGTTCCAGACCTAAGATGGATATTATTGATATTCAAAGCATAAGCTAGATACTGGTTGGCTTCTACAGAATACATAGGTTGTTGTTGTTGCTGCTGCTTATTATTAGGATTTGGCAATGGTTGAGCAGGCATAGGCGTTTGTTTTGGAGGGTCAATATTTGCTGCAGGTGCTACAGGAGATGCAGGAGGTGGCATAAGGGCTGGAGGTTGTGGCTGTTGAGACTGCAGGAATCTAGGGGGTTGGTTCTGCCATTGCTGAGGACCTCTCCATTGAGGGTGCTGCTGCTAGTTTCTTGGAGGTGGAGTCCATTGTCCTTGTGGGTGCTGCCAACCTCCTTGAGGGGGTTGCCATTGAGAGCTCTGATAATTAGACCAGTATGGTTGAGGAGCATTCCAAGGTGGAGGTGGGCCATATGTAGGTTTCCATTGGTTATTATAATTAGAGTAAGGATTACCAAAAGTCAAAGGATCTTGAGGCATACCTTGTCTTGGAGCCCATGGTCTCCTTTGTGCAATAAAGAAGACTTGGTCATCATCACCTTCTATCATCTTAAAATCAGTAGGTAACTGTTTAGCCTCCATATTGGCCACCAACTTGCATCTGCAGTCACGTTTCTTCTATCTACAATGTGGATAGAACTTAGCTAGGATTGCCTCAGCCTCCTCATGTTTCTTGCGAGCTTGCATGGTATCCAATTGTGTAGCCATGTTGTTTATGATGTCATGCTTGAAATCAGACAGCAAGTTTGTGATCTCTATCCGGGAAACTCCGCTGGAAGAAGACTTTCCCACTGTAGCTTGATGGCCTCTACCCTTCTTCACATTTGCTCGAGAGTAATTGAGACATATTTTCATGATATCATCCCAAGATGCTTGAGTGATATCTCCGCCTCCCATTAGGTCCAAGGCATCTATACAAGTATCATTGATTCTCCTTAGAAAAAATAATTTCTAAGATTCTTCATTAAGAGTATGGTCTGAATTCTTTTTCAGAGAAAACAAGAATCTCGATATATAATCCTCCAGACTTTCATCTTCCTTCTGTTGAATTCAAAATATATCATCACCTTTACTGCCACTCTTACAATATTCTTTGTATTTCTCAAGAAATTTTGTTTGCATGGCTGCCCAACTATCAACAACACCCCTTCCCAGACTCATGAACCATCTGAGAGCTCCCTCCTTCAAGGTAGCAGGAAACAATTTCAATTTGTGAGCATCTGAAGTGTAGTCATAACCGCGATAGAGGATATCAAACTCGAATAAGAAGGTCTTAGGGTCTTCTGTAACTAAGTCATAGAACTTGGGAAGTAATAAAGAAGGAATATTCTTAAGGTTGTCATTGTTTTGTTGAGGAATAATGGGGAATTCAAAAGCAGGAGGTTGATTCAGTGGATTACGTGCCATGTTCACCTAACCAAGTATAGGAGCAAATGGATTTTCTTCAGGTTCTTCGTCAAATGGGCCAAATAGCAAATCAACACACAGACCTTCAACAAATGGGTCAATATCTAAGTCTCCTTCGTCCTCAAATAGGCTATAAGCTGGTTCAATTTTCTTAGCAATAAATGGCAGGTTGGGGAGAAATCTTCCCTGAGCGTCTCTCCTTCTATACATGCAATGAAAATGAATGGTATTTTAAAAGATTTTGAAAATACTTGAAAAATTACTGCAAACAATGACTATAGTAGGTTCTTAGATTGACACCATCCCCGGCAACGGCGCCAAAAATGGTCGCACCCACAAAAGGATATGAAAATCACGGCAAAAACCTATCGTGGGAATTGGACATTCCAGCAGGTGACTAATACCTCTTCGTGGTCGTTCATTTATTTGTCAAACCAGGGAACGTAAACTTTAAATGGAGCGGCACAATATGTGCACTAAGAACCGGTTTCAGTCACGGCCTATTGAAATTAAACACTTGGAAAGAAATTCTATCTATGCAATAATGCAAAGTTCTCTTAACTCAATCATAATCTAACCAAAGCAGAAATCGTAATAGCTACAATTGAGGGAAAAACTATAAACTAGCCTTATGCTGCAGGAAAAAACACAGGGATGGATTCCCGATGTTGCAGGAATAGTATAAGACTGAGTTTGTGCTGAAACTTCTAAAATGAACTCTATCTTGAATTAACAAAGGATGAACAACTACGCTCCTACAGGTACTTACTAAGTGGGCCCCCTTAGCAAGCATCAATTAATTTACACAGAAGATTGTGCTCAAAACTCCATCAACTTTTATTCATAACGTGAAATCATTTACATTGACAATTCTGCTTTAGAAAACTAACAAAAACTCTGATTCATATTATATCTCTAACTCTTACATAATCTGCTTCTCTATCTATCTATCTATCTCCTTCTCTGTTCACCCATGCAGGAGGAACACTTATTTTTAAAATAGGAGAACAACTAACTAACTAACTCAATAGAGAAAGACGTGGATATAAAATGCATCCCGAAATCGAGGAACAAACTTCATAAATGAGTTATCCGTTCAACCCAATCCAAAGAGAATCAAGCACTCCACTCTTTCCAGATTAAATGTCATTTAAAATCCTTCCCAACAGTTTCGGTCAAAGAGTCTTCGCCAAAGCTTCCTTGAAGTCGTGCAGGAAATGAACTTTACTGCAAGGCTAAGATTGGTTGCGCTTGACTCGATCATACTTTCTTCAACAACTTGCGAAACACAAAGTAACATATGCGAAAGAAAAGGCGCACGACACATACACAATATCCATTCATTAATCACATATTTAAATCTATTTCATCATTCAAAAATTACATGCGTTAAATACCAGTCATTTGGGAAGTCAACAGGGTGATAAATATAGACATGTCAACATGATCGGCTATAGGAACATGAAAGTGTATTGCTACAGGATATTCCCCAATAAAAGGTTTCAAGAGAGTTAAACAACCATAATCAACAGAAGTAAAGGTATTAAAAGTACACCATGATATCCAAATGATGGGCATATTTTGGGCTCATCATATGGTTTATGTAAATGTATATGTGGATGTGGATGTGTATGTGTATGTATATATAATTACTTACATGTAAAACATATGAAAAAGAGAACCCCAAATTTATCTATGGCATTGAAACAACCAACAATATTATTTGTTATTGCAATGAAAAATTGCAGCATTGTTTATATGCATTCATTTGAAAAATATTACACCCCCAAATTTATCTATGGCACGGAAACAACATACAATGTTATGTATATGTATATGTGTATGTGTATGTGTATATATATTTATATGTATATATTTATGTATATTTGTGTATACATGTATATATATTTACATATACATATATGTATACATATGTACATATGTATATAGAATTTCCTACTTGCATAACCTATGAAAAATAGAACTCCAGGTTTATGAGTGTCATCAAAACAACCAGCTATATTGTTTCTTAGTGAAATAGAAAATTACAACATTGCTTACATGCATTCAATTGCATGACTGAATTGAATCACAACAAAATAATATATATGCATTCATTTACATTGAATTGAAGATGAAGCATGACCTATGAAAAAGAAAACACCACCAAATTCATCAATGGCACCTAAAAAATATAGAATAGTTGCATGTTTGAATTGTAAATAGATATGTATATGTATATGTCTATGTCTATGTCTATGTCTATGTCTATGTCTATGTATATTGCTATGTATATGTATATGTCTATGTCTATGTATACGTATATACATATACATATACATATATATACATATGTATAAGTCTATGTATATGAATATGTATATACATATGTATGGGTGAAGCCGCAATAGTGGTTTACAATTGAAGTGAGGAAGGAAAACTAACAAAAAATGAATGCATGGCAAAAAAATAAATTTTAGGGGTTTGTACAGACCTATTGGTTCGACCAAACCAATTAGGGGTTCTGTAGAACCTAGGTTCGGCCGAACCCTTTTAATACTTGTCCACCAAAAAAGCCATAAAAACCCCTTATAGAAGAGGGGTTCAAATGAACCAGGGTTCGAATGAACCCTGGTTTGAGCGAACCCCTAGTGGTTCGCTCAAACCCCTATGGGTTCATTTGAACCCCCTTTATTCCTCATCCCCCCTGAGACAAAAAAACTTGAATTTTGGCACTTCAAAGCTCGGTTTGAGGATGAAAATGGAGGAATATTCACAAACCCAACTGGAATCGTATTCCTCAGAATGAGCTATCCAACAAATATAATTTTAATATGTTTTGGTTTTATTATGTATTTGATATTTTAGTTTTATTAAACATAGGTTTTTCATCAAAAATGAAGGTCTCTATTATGCACATGTGAAAAAATAGCAGATTATCAAAAAAAAAATTAAAAAATATGAGTGCACTAGATATTGAAGTCCTTGATTCAATAGAAAAAAAATTGAATTTTGATATATACAAAAAAAGTTGTGTTATACGGTTGCTATGTCCTGAATTGTAATTGGTTTGACTTTGAAACTTGATTAAAGAAAAATATTCAATAAAAAACTATCTAACCAAGTGGAAGCACTAGATATCAGAGTTACAAATCTAAATTCGAAAGAATTAGAATTTTATCCTTCATGGAAAAAAAGTTAATATATGGTGTACATCACTTTTAAAATTTTTTTTTTTGAAAAAAACCAATTTTCGTGGGAGATAGAAAAAGAAGTGGAATCTGATTCCAAAAATTTTGAAAAAAATATTTTTAGAATCTACAGACAAAATGTGACGAGACTCTAGTTTGCATCATCTTCAAATTCTTCACGGTTTAGCCGCTATAGGTGCCCGAATGTGAAGATTTGGTTTAAAAAAATAATTTCAGTGTCCAGTTTGGCCAAAAATTGTAAACCACTATTGTGGGATCACCTGTATATGTAAATGTATCTGTAGATACATATACATATATGTATGTATATGTACATATACATATACATATGCATAAAGATATACATATATGTATATGTAACAATAGAAAGAAGCTACTTGTAACGTTCACCAACCAGCGTCTATCCATCTCTTAACTGGAATCTGAGCATCGTAGGTTGTGGATTGAGGTTTGAAGATTGCAGACAATGAACCGAGTAGGTTTTGGGATGCAAGTAGAGAATGAACGCCAACTCGCTAGAATCGAAGGCTGAAAAGTTGGTGACAAGAGCGAGGCATTGGGAGCATTCAATGCAGGTTGGCTCAAAAAATATGTATGTATATGTATATTGTATATGTATGCACATGTATATACATATGTATATGGATATGTATATACATATGTATATACGTATACATATTCATATGTATATGTATAGGTTGTTTGGAAAAATATTGCGGGGTGGCATAGAGCTAAAGAGAGGAGACTTGCATTCAACACGACAGTCGAGAAGTATAGAAAGTGGCAGCGAGTGATAAATGTGACGTAGTGGATTCTTAGGGCGGCGGATTGAGAGAAGTTGATGTGACAAGGTTGTCAACTCCAAACACCATGCCACACAGGAAGTGGCACCCGAGGTGCCTATGTATCAGTCGACGGGTCATTTTTTTCAATTTGTAAAATGCGTGGAAAAATATCATCCTCCCATGTGGAAAAATGAAGGAAAAAAAGGAATAGAAAATGACAAAATGTCAATGAAGAAGCAAACATTGCAAACCAAAATAGTGACACATTGTGTTGGCGTAACAACTAGCACCTCTAGAGTAAGAGTTGGTACAGACAGCTATGCACACTATGCAATGAGTGCTCTTCAAATTAGGAGGGGAAGCTCCCTCATTGTGCTTGAAAAAAGTGCTTTGAAAAGGAAAGTAAACTAAAGTATATCCCATCTTTTTGTCTCAGTTGTAAGAGGTACAAGGCTTTCTCGAAAAATATATATGTTGTAGCTAAGTATTTTCTGGTTTCACATATTACTAACTACAACTAGGCTAATTACTTAAAATCTATCCAGTTTTCTCAAGAAAATAGAGCATGAGGAAATGGAGCAAGGATGACTATCTGACGATAAACAAGTATAGATTCTCAACTTGAAGGCAAGGTGGCACATCTATCAGCTCAATCTAAACAAGTTTATTGGAAACAACAATACACAATAAACTAAGTACAGATTCTCAACTTGAAGGCAAGGTGGCACAACTATTAGCTCAATCTAAATAAGTTTATTATTCACACACATCATATGATAACCAAGTATAGATTCTCAACTTGAAGGCAAGGTGGCACATCTATCAGCTCAATCTGGACAAGTTTATTGAACACAAAACAAATTTGATCTAACTAAGGAAAGAATTCACCATTATAATTGCATGAAACCCAAGTGGCATAACAATTCATCATAATAGTAAAAATGCATGAATAGATATATAACGAGCAATATTGAAGGCAAGGTAGGCACAACATATATTTCTCTCTCATGCAAAATTCCTATACAAATGAGCAAAAGCTCTTATTTATAGACATCAAAAGGTGTAGGGAACCCTAAAATCACCTTGTGTCAACTACAGTCTTGCAATGCATGCAAGATTTATTGCTAAGCCCTAATAAAGCAAACTACATAGTTAACTGGAAAACTACCATCAGATAACCGAAACATCTAATCTAAAAATGGACAATTGTGCAAGCATGCACGTCCTTATTGAAAGCATGTTAATTGGTACACTACCATTAGTTAATGTAAACCCTAAATAAAACTCCAAGTAAATAAAGCTGATCTCAGAATATATATGCATGAGATAAGACAACGAGTTAACTTGAGAAGGTAATGCCAAGTTTAACTCCTATGTATAATGTCTATTCTAAGAGGTGGGAACTGAAGTCTACTGATAGTGATCTCGAGCAACTAGTCCCTCAATGAGATTGTTAACTGCATCACTATCTAGAGCTCTGATACTCCGTCGAAGAATGCTATGCCTGCACATGTCCTCACCAGCTGTGATCTGGGATTGAAGTTCACCTCTGCTCCTAGTTGCTTCGTCGAACAAAACTGACATGACTATAAGCTGATTAATCTTACAGCCAATGGTCTCCCCACTGAAAATAGTATGAGTGAGTGCTTGGATCTCTGACTGTACATCGGTAAGTTCAACATACGCACCACCCTCAATCTGATATCGACACGGTAAGCAAGATACTAAGGTCCTCACAAACTGGAGTGCACTAGTAACGTGCTCTCTACTCTCAGCCAACTCAGACACCATAGTCTCCTCTATCTTTGCCTTGAAAACCAACTGTGTTTTCCAAGAGTAGATAGCTTCTCTATCTTCTGCATCTGTGACTGATTCATATGCCATACTCAGGTGAGCAATCATAATCTCATCCCGAGGTTTGTTAATTGCCATGTATCGCTCCTCATCCTGGAGACATAGATGGAGCTCTCGTGCATTGTACCACAATTGATATAACTCTGTGAGCATAGAACGACCTCTAGCAACAAACTCCTCCCACTCATCCAAATGCTTGCCATATGCAACTAAATGATTAAGTTGACCTTGTTCTGCTAGAGGCTCAAGCATCGGTGAGAGTGTGGCAATGACATCTGACCTGTGTATAAGGCTAGAAATGTACTGATGAAGCTGTCTGATTTCAGCCTTGAGGGCTGCCTTATCCTCTCCATCTTTCAGTATTCTATCCCTGGCACTGTCTGTAGCAACCTGTAAGAGATCAACCTAAGTGTGGCGTGTGCTACGACCAAGGTTGACTATGATAACCTCGAAATCCTGAGATTCCAACTCATCCAAGCTCTTCCCCTGTGGAGGTATAGTAGTCTCGATGATGATCTCCATATTGGTATTCCTCTCCACATGGACCATGTTCTTGATCCTCTTATCTGGCACATCTTGGTAAACCTGATCAAAATATAAATGATTAAGGACATAGGATGGCTACCTCCTCTTCCTTCCTAGTTTATTCTCAATCCAAGACTAATCTCGACTAATGCTACTAGAAGGATCTGTACTAGCAACATGAGGTTGTGACAAGAGTGAATATGTAGAAGAACCACTGCGAGATGGGGAGTCTAAATCCAATTCAATATGAATTGGGGCTGGCAACTACTCTGGAACTGGTGTAGGAACTTGAGGCTAAACCTCAGGCACTGGTGGACTCTGAATTGGCCTCTGAACTAGCTCTGTGATAGGCTATTTTTTAGGCTCTTTACGTGTATCAATGGCAAGTGCCTTGCCTTTTGAATTGTTTGGCGCTTGACCTTTCTTAGGAGGGTTACTCCTTTTCTTCTATTTAGGTTTTGATGAGGAAGGTAGCGAAGGATTCACCATTGGTGGCTTTGATCTAGTCACACTTACCCTCCTGGTCCTCTTGCAGTCGAGGTAAAGTATACTATTTTGAATAACTCTACTTGACCTCTCTTTTATTGTTGTGTACTCCTTGGCGTACCAGTCAACTACTAGCAGTGGTTGTGTGTCAACTTGATCTTTGAAAATTTGAGGAAGAACTTCTCCCTCATCATCTGATAAACCTCCCACATCTTCTAACAAGAAAACAGAAATCTGTGAGAGAGAGAAGCAGCCATAGCTATGTCTGCGAACCTCAAAATCATCTGCGTAGTTTTCCCAATAATCCTCCATAGAAGGTTCATGATATGCGCATCCAGCAAGGCAAGTTGTGTAATGACCCCAAAGATCATAGGCACGTGCCTCAACAAGATACTTGAGATGATATTTCTCAAGCTCCTGTCCTGCAACTTTGGCATCAACTGTCGTCTTGCACCAATACATTCCAAACTAAAAAGGAAAGTTGGAAGCTGGTCTATGCTTGCAGCATAGAAGATGATGAACATCATGCAACTACCTCAGGAACTCCATAAAGACTGTCTTATTCGAAGGATAACATGGAAGCATAGCTAGATTTCCTATAAATCCATATACTCGGATGTAAGTGTATGTCGGGAACTAAATAAACCAATCTACCCAACCATCCATCACTGCTCTAGCAACTACCGAGATATGAATGTGCAACTCCCGGTCCAAATTTCTCACTGTATAAGTCAAGAAAGCCTCGTGAACACGCTTGAAATGATGTTAAGCCTTAGTGAACTCAAGCTGATCGTAATACTGATAGACTTTCTGAACACTGAGAATGCCCACGGTGTTTAGTCCTTGGAACTAATCCTGATAAGCAATCAAGTACATGAGATAAGAACACATGTGAAACTCATGAGCAACTAGGAAATTGATGATCTGCTTGTGGATAATATTGCTGATGAAGGATGCCCAGTCATAATGCTCCTGCCCAGATATGATGCGACCAATAATGTAATACATCCAAGGATGGAAAAAATTTGCATGTGATTGACCTGAGACACGATTCAAGAGTGTAATTAGAATCGAGTACTCATCCTTGTACTCACCACGACCCACATTGTTTGGTAATCTATTCTTCGCTTGCTTTAACCATCTTTCTACCATTTTACTCTGGCACTTGTCCACATCAGCATTGAATGCATACTCGCACTGCTCCATAGAAATAACTAGACTATTCGGGTGCTAAGGTATACCAAAACTTCTTTCAACATCCAAAGGCTTGAGACTACAAATAACTCATCCATCTACTAACACTATCTCATGAGTAGCAGAGTTGTAATGCTTAATACAAGACATTACAAACTCAATACAATGAACGGAGATAGGAATGGAAGCGGCCTCCAATAACTTGGACTACTGAATGTTCTGAATAATCGAATCTCTGATCTTGACTGGATCTAAGACTGCTTTTGGCAACACCTTATGAAGATTCATCTCAACTGTCCCGATGAAGTCATGAGTAAGAACTGATTTAGTCCTGTATTCAAGCTGAGTGTACTGCATTATGAAAAACTTGCCTGTTGACTGTGAACTTGACTATGTTCTGACAAAATTTCTAGAAAGCTAAAAATAGCCTACTGAGGCTAAAAATAGCCTATTGAAGAGTTATTTTCGGCGAAAATTTTGAGATATGGGTTTTGTCCAGAAAAAGATTCTAAGACAACCTAGAACATCAGAAATGTGAAAATCTAACTTCTAATTGACCATGCAAAGAGTTTTCAGTTGAGAAAATTAGAAACTTGAGAACGAATGCTCTGGAGTTAAAAATTCCTGAAAAATCAAGAGCACAAATTTAATTCGAGGAAGCTATATGGAAATGATCCAGATGTTCAGACTTGTCAAATCCTGTCAACTTTAGGAACATGCGAATTGTATTTTGAGAGAAATTTGAGAAACAAAGAGGAGAAAGACTTTTTTTTTTATATGTTCTGTGAAAATCGCCCCTGATTCTTCAAACTTGCTAATGATTGTGAACTTAAAACCTGCAAAAAGAATTTGTTTGATGAAATCACCCTTGGAGACTGATGATGAATTCACCTAACCTGTAAAAACTTGCCTCTGCTTTGAAGAAATACAAATTTCTTAAGCTATGTGAATGATTAATGATGGCGCCATGCTTAAATAAAGAGAATTCGCACCATATTGTTTACTGCAAGATTTAAAACCTTGACTAAAATAGAAGGCTTCTGATTGGACCCTCTCCAGTTACACTGACACTATTTTGAAGTTCAAAATTTAAATAATAATAAAATATTCATTATGCAATAGCACAAAGAGGTGCCAATTTTAGAAAATCGCCATTTAATGCTTAAAATATGCGAACATAAATATTAAATATTATTTAACATCAGTTGAAAAAGCAAGTAAAGCACTTGGATTCACCGGCGAACTTTAGTGATTTCAAAAAGTCCTAATTTGTCCTTATAGGCATCCATTTGCTCAAGATATCACATTTTTTTATTAACTTCCTACTTTGTAGCTGACTACAAAGTTACAATTGGCCATCTTTGACACTGATTCCTAGGTGACCAGATGATGCTGAGACTGAACAAGTGTATTCATCACGAAGCCTGCAGAGCAAGGAAGAAATGTCTGTTGGGAGTCGTCACTACAAAATCCATCATTTAACACCTCAAAGAATTAGGTGCCCTTGATTAAATTGATTTCCAGGAATCAGACTTAACCATTTCTCCAAACTGCCATCTGATGCTTCAAACGGCTGCTAACGATGAATGATGAACCCTGCTAATAGGCAAACAAGCTTACTGCATGACTAGAGGTATTTTGTATCCAACGAATATACGCAAGGCATTTGAAAAGTGCATTAAGGACCTCAAAAGTAAAAGCGCCCTTGGCCTGAAAAGGCACAAACACCATTTCAACAAAAGAACAACTCTCAACCAGATGCCCTACTTTGACCTCTAATATCTATAGTTGGGATGGCTTGATTCAAGCACTATCTATCTCAATGTGTAGCCAGAAGGACCTACAAGAGATGTCTCTAGAGGCGACGAAGCAATAAAACTGCTTCTAAGACCTCAAATAGAAAGGCGCCTTTCCCAAGATGGAATAGATGACCAAACTTAGCCATTTTCTGAGCTGTCTTCATTTTACAGTATTTCACCAAATACCTCACACGTACGAGCATTTTCCAAATCCCGAAGGCTGACAGCTAGGCTTGTTGAATAGCTAGAGTAATTACGCTCAAGTCTCGTGAAGACTTCAAATGTCAATAACCTCATCTAACAGGCCTAAAGGCTAGGCGCCCCTGGCCTACAAAAATACAATTAAATTTATATGTTTCTCCGCCTGCTAAATTACGTGCCTGGTAGAATCTCTGCCACGATCTCTCAAAATGTCAGATTAACAAGCAAGTTGGTTCATTGCAAAGGCGAACTAGAGTAGCACAGATGACAAGAAGACCTCATCTGCAAACTCTACCATCTTAAGGGTCAATTTGAAGGGCGCCCCTTAGCTACAAGGGCACAATTCACCATTTGAAGAAGCTTTGTGATGTAAAGTCACTTTGTAAGCTAATCTTCTGATGTCAACTACTGGAGCTCTGGGACTCAGATGACTATGTTCGATAGTTCATCGAATAGGAAGACTCATCGTGAAGAGATCAAATGCATCATCCATCAAGAATACCAAGATCTAACCCTCCTTTAAAGAATGCGCCCTTGAGCTACAGGGGCGCAAAAGCTGAAAGAAACAAGCTTCTGCAAACTGGAACTTCTAGAATCTTCAACTTCTGATGTCTGTAACCAGAGTTATGAGTCTCAAATAGCCTCGTAAGAGACTAATTCTGAAGAGATTGATTGTATTCATGAGCATTTATCACAAAATTTAGGCCTTCAAAAAGAAGGGTGCCCCTGGGCTACAGGGGTGCAAATTTGCTTTTCCTTGAGAAATCTTCAAAAATTGACCATTGAAATCATCATTTTAGTCACTGAAATGACTATTTAAAAGTATAAGTGTCATCGTGAAATGCTCCTCCACCATGAAATGCTTCATTTAGAGTCTCTGATTCAGGTTCTGATCAATGGATACTGCCTTTGACTGACAAAACATTAACAAAACTCCATGCTTGATATTGCCCAAAAACTGTATTTTACATCATTTTAGCAAGGTTTAGACTATTTTAAGCAAAATGCCTTGATGAAGCAAAAATTTGGTTTGGGTACAACACATTGCAAATTACATAGAACACACATTGCAATATGATCATAATACATTGCAAATCAAAACAATAATGATGCATCTGTAATTATCATAGATTTAAAACTATCAACAAAGAAGCATACATTGCAAATCAAAACAATAACATACATTGCAAATCAAAAAAATAACACACATTGCAAATTACATACAACACTTTTTGGAATCTAATTAGATTACTTCACAAACCAAAGCAATAACGGTCAATCTGTACTTATCAAAAAATTACAACTGTCCACAATTTTGGTGCATTTGTAAATATCAAAAATTCTAAAGTGTATGAAACTTGAATTGCATGTGAAAACCCAAAAAAAGGAAGCATCTAGCTGTTGTTGTTGTGAAATGGATCCTGGTTGGTTGGGGTGCCAATTGCCATGTTCTCATCCCCTTCCACTCAATGAGGAGTGCTGCATACATGAGTGGGACTTGGAGTGGTAAATTGGGTGCAAGTGACATGTGTTGGGGGTGGTGGTGAACACATCTATACATCTCGAGTGCCAAATTGATATGGATATTGAGTGTCCCTGAAGTTAGATTGGGAGAGGCTTGAATAATTCATTGTTGTGGAGAACTGAGGGATATTAATGTTAAGAATATCACGAAAGACTCCATTACTTTGAGACAATGGATTAGAAGGGTTCCTTAACTGCCTCTCTCTTTGTAAAGCCCTTTGTGCCTCCTCAATCTCTTTTTCCTTTCGGTCATGTTCCTTGCAAAGCCTCTCTTGCTCCTTTTTCGCATCTCTATCCTTTTTCTGTTGTAATTTTTGCTGCTCTTTTTCTTTTCGCAGTATCCCCTTCTCAATTCTGGCATTCTCCTTCAACTCTGCTGCCACAATTTTTGTTGCCCTTTTCTCCTCATTTTGTTGTATCTTTCTTGATTTTATCTCCTCGACCTCTTTCTTCCTTTTCTCTTGCTCCATTAATAGCCTCATGTAGTCATCTGTTGTCAACAATTGTCACTGTCTGCTGATCCGAATTGTACTAGCTTTGGATTTCTTTTGATGGACAATGTGCACATGCAGCTTGAGGAACTTGCTAATGTGCATAACTGTTTGTGTTTCTTCTGTCCCATCCCATTGTGTGGCAATGACCTCCTCCACTACCTGTGAGTCCTCTGGTACATCTTCATTGCCTTGTAAATCTGAAATGCAAGAAGGAGCATGGTAATGCACAACTTGAGAAGGGTCAATTTTTGGTGGTGGTGATGGGAAAGTATAGGTATCCTATTGTTCTAGGACTTCCAAATTAATGCCCAAGTTCATTGCTCCTTGAACCAACCAGAATGGGTGGCTTCGTTGTGATGGAAGATCTAAACGCTCGCTGAATTGATCAACGAGGTTGTCCACCATGGGAGGGGTTTGTTCATTAACCACCACTTGTGCAACTGATTCAGTAGGACAACTATGAGGTGAGTGCTATGTTTCTGTTATAGTCTGCAAGTGTCCATTTGGAAGAGTGGACTACAATACTGCGACATCATCACTTGACATACCAACTCCAGAAAGGCTGAGAATGTTTTCAACTGTGTCAGCATCATCGCTGACCACAAATGTCTCACTAGGATGCATGTCGTTGACAAGTGCATTAGGATTCAACGACCATATACCAGTTCTTTTAAACCCAGCTTTGATGTTTTCAACCGTCAAAGCTATTTTCATTGCTCTGCTGCCTAACATTGCAAGTTCTATCCTCCTCACTTTAATGTTTGGAAACCTTGACAAAAAATCTGCACGTTTTGATTTGAAGTAAGCTTTAAAAGGTGCAAACACACTCACATCCAACGGTTGTAGCTTATGTGATGTGTGTGATGGCAATGTTAACAAATCTACACCAATTTCTCTTGCTTCCTAGATGGTTTCGAGTACTACATGGCTTCCATGGCCATCAAAGATCAGCAATGCCCTGTTGGTGGGTGAGACACTGCCTGGAACTGAGGTTTTGAAGTGGGTCAACCAATCTATGAACAATTGTTTGGTCATCCATGTGTGGGGTTGGGTTGCCATGCAAGCACCTGGTTTGTAGTCTATGATGTAATTATCTATGTTCTCACTCCCCTTGAACAAGTAGAATCCTGGAATGCTCTGCTCGACAACATTGACACAACATAGAATGGTTATCCATTCACGACTCTTTGGGATAATGTAAGAGACATTCCTACTACCTTTTCTTGTGAGCACCTTCATGGACCTATTTTTGCTTGCTTGGATGCCAGTTTCATCACAATTCCATATGCGATCAGGACCATATGGCATGGCTTCGTATGCTATAGACAGTGTTTTGTAGAATGCAGCTACAACATCAGCTCTAAGATTGAATGCCCTATCTTTGTCTAGGCCTTCAACAGTTCGTAATGCAAGTTCAAGATGTATGTGCTTGAAGCCTGTCCACCAGGACTTCCCTGGGAACCCATTGGTTAAAGGGTTTGGCCTATTCTGACATATTTGAGCAACCTCAGACTTAAGATTGACTATCTCAAGACCATGACCAATATCAGCCATTTGCTTGCACCATTCGACAATAATATGTTCTTCCTCTTCAGTGAGGACTGTTGGAAAACCTTTCTTGGAAGTTGTTGTCAGACCCCCTAGCCATTTGGACAGTGTGGCTATTGGGATTGACCACTTTTTCGAAGCCCCCCTTATCGACTTGTCATTCTCTTCAACATCATAGAGTGCCCTTTTCATGTCATCCAAAGACCACAACTTTTGTATTTGTTTTTCCTTTTGCAGTATTTGAGGTGTAGAAACCTCAATCTGTGGTATTTGAGGAGTGGAAACCTCATCTACTTGTGCAACAGGATCTATTTCAGGGGGGAATCTAGCCCCTCGTTTGTCAGAGGGAAATCTTGTCGTGGCTCTTTTCTTTTTTTGTTCCCAGTATGGGTCACCATTGCATTTCCCTTGGCCATCTACACAGAATAAGTACAATCAAATCAGTGATGCTTGAATAGAAAAATAATTAGTTTGTAATGTAGAACATATGAGAATACGATAACTAGAGTCAATGATAATGCAAAACCTATGAAACATAAATGGTAAACTATTAAACACAAATGCTTGAACAATTATGTTTATATGTATGAAGAGAGTGATGTGATGCTTGAACAGAAGAATAATTAGTTTGTAATGTAGAACATATGAGAATATGATAACCATAGTCAATGATAATGCATAACCTATGAAACATAAATGGTAAACTATTAAACACAAATGCTTGAATAGTTATCTTTATATGTATGAAGAGAGTGATGCTTGAACATAAGATTATTTAGTTTATGTATGTGTTATAATTTTAGCTTGTTGCATTTCATTTGAGATAATGTTTTCTAACAGTTTAGAGAGTTACATCTATTGTGGAGTGAGCGACATAAGGAAATAGAGGAGTAAGAAGCACAAAATTACAAACTATGCAAGGGAGTTAGAGTTTAAGAACATCTCATATCTCTTAAGTGATTGTAGCATTAACATTCTCATGCACAACAAAGTGAAAACCACACTCATATATGAACTATGACACAATAGAAAGCTTAGGAATGAAAAACATAAGAGTTTAACAAATCTCACATATTTTGTCTATGATGAACTCATTGATAGGCATAAATATTTTTTAATTGATAAAGCGAAAACCTATGAAAAATATGACAAAAAAACCTAATAAAAATAGAAACCTTAGTGATTGATACTGCAGAACCTATGAGAATAAGATATCCAGAGTGAATGACAATGCATAAGCTATGAGAATAAGATAACTAGAGTGAATGATAATGCAGAACCTATGAGAATAAGATAAGCAAAGTGAATGATAATGCAACACATATGAAACAAAAATGGTAAACCATGACTAATATTTACCATATAAATGATAATGTAGAACCTATGAGACCACGATAAGCAGAGTGAATGATAATGCAGAGCCTATGAGACTACGATAAACAAACTGAATGATAATGCATAACCTACAAAACAAAAATGCTAAACTATGAG
This sequence comes from Sequoia sempervirens, assembly GCA_007258455.2. NCBI lineage: Eukaryota > Viridiplantae > Streptophyta > Pinopsida > Cupressales > Cupressaceae > Sequoia > Sequoia sempervirens. Next base: position 523,122,100 of record VDFB02000003.1, on the reverse strand, counting down.
TGTAATATTTGCAATATAAACCCTACTGAAATAGAAAGGCTAAATTATGACTATAACATTTTCAATATAAACCCTAGGGAAACAGAGACGGTAAACTATAGCTATAATATTTGCACTATAAACCGTAGGGAAACCGAAATGGTAAACTATGACTGTAACATTTGCAATATAAACCTTTGGGAAATAGAAATGGTAAATTGTGACTATAATATTTACAATATAAACGCTAGGGAATGTATATGCTAATGAATGAGTGTATTATTTGAAAAATAAACCCTAGGGAAAGCTTTAAATGGTAAACCATGACTATAATATTTGCATTATAATCCCTATGGAACACATATGCTAACCTATGATTGCAATATTAGCAAATAAACCCTAGCGATAGATAAAGAAACACCTGTGATTGGAATATTTGCAATATAAACCCTAGGGAAACATAAATAAAAACCTATGACTGTAATGGTTGTAATGAAGATCAATATAAAGCTTAGAAATGGAAAATAGTAATGGCTGTAATGAAAAAAATATAAAGTAAAACGAATGGAAAAGTGTGAAAGGAAAACCTGGAACAATATGGATGTTGGTGCATTGGAATCTGAGCTATTGCCTCCCCTTGATGTTAACTCGTTCAATTCTGTGCTTGTCACTCCTCCTTTCTTATGTCACTCTCTACAGAATAAGCAAATACATCTTGGTTTTCACGGCTATTTGAATTGGGAATTATTTGAATTTGATTGATGCTTGTTTGGTGTGGTGAATTAAATTGCTGTCCTATTTTGAATTTGAATTCTGTTTCATATGAATTGGAGATTTGATTGATTTCAACCATTAATTCTTGACTTGATTGGTTTGGTGGATTGTTTGAAATTGTTTCCATGTTTTGTTTTTGAATAATGGCAGCCTTACAAGACTGTTAAATGGATGTAGGTGGGATATTTGGATTTGGCTCCAATACGTGCGCACCCTACTTGGCGAGATGGGACAAATTGAAGCTGATACGTGTTGAAGGTCTCATGGTTGATGAGACAGGTGAATGCATTTATGTGTTGGTTTGGTTATGATACAATGGGAAACATTGTTGTAATGGGTTAGCCAGTCAGTCAAAGCTGGGTCAGATGGGTTTGAATGTTGTTGGCTTGGCACCTTGTTTATGGTGTGTAGTTGTGATTGATGTGAAAGTGATGTGTGCATTGGTGCGACAGTTGGGTTAACTAGTTTACGGGGAAGGGTGCATGTCTTAATGTTTGGGTTGTTTAAATTCCATGTCAAAATGCTACTTGTTATATGTCAAATACAAGTTGGATACACTTCATCATGTTTTCCTACCAGCGTGTACTTGTTTTGTTTTCAAATGAATGCTATTAATTATGCATTTTAAATCTGATTTATGTTTGATGTCATCATGCCTATGTATGAATGAATTTTTTTTTAAGTTGTGGAGGACAGGCGTATACGTGTGGGCCCCCATGAGCGTATGCCCCATCGCACATTGGGCCCCCCGCTTACGTATCAACTCCTCTCCCCTACATCAATCATTTTCTTATTATTATTATATTAAGTTTTTTTAATCTAGTTTTACAAAATCAATAAATCTCTATGAAAAGTCATCCAAAAATTCTCTTAGATTGGTATATTTGGCTTCTTGGTATGATAATAATATTAAACTTGGGCATTCATTAGTAGGCCTAAAAAAGTTCTTATTTTATCTTAACATAGGTAACATTGAGAGATGGGACTTAGAACAATATTTAGTTTGAGTTTAACTATCAAATTTCATTAGAATCAATATGAGAACACGTGGCCAACTTGAATTGTTACATTCTTACATTCATGAGATCTCAAGCATATTTGACATATACTTTAATTATGCTTATGGATGTGAAATTAGTTTATACAACCTAATTTAATCAAGTTTCTAAGTCTAAAAATTTAATGGCCTTAGATTTGTGGGTTCAATGGATGCAAGAGTCATATAAAACATTACATAATTGTAAGTTAGTTCTAGAATCTTAAGGCTTTATTTCTAAAGCATTCCAAAGTGGATGTCTATTTTATCAGGGTTAAGTTTAATACAAACACATGGCATGCACCCAGTTGTTATTTTTCTTGGCTCTCAAAATCTTAGACAAAAACATATTATCAATCTTAATTTATTTGGGAGCTTGATTTTGGAACTCAAGGGATTTATCTCTAGAGTTCCATATACCTAAGTCATCTACTAACTTTGACTAATTATATAGTATATAATATATAATAGATGTGGCATATGGAATTTACTCTTCACTATCATTTTCTAGGTATGCAACTAATGCAAAAGTGTTCAATTCCCATCTTAACCCTTTCTCATGTATACATATATTAGTATTGGGTAAACAAAGATAAGAAATTTCATTACAATAGTCAAATATAGTTGTAATTAGATTCATGAATCTAGAGATAATATTCATTCATCTTTATTGAAACCAAAGTTATTCATTAATTCATATAATATGAAACATGTGTTACCAATTTATTATTAAAGTGTAGAGTACTTTAATTGGAGGACAACCAAAGTTTCATCCTACTTTTCCTCCTATCAACCATTACAATGAGGTATTAAATTTTGTAGGGGTGTTGTTGAAGTGTGTGACCATTCAAAGGTTTTCAACCCATCTGATTGGTGCAAGGATTATACCATCTAAGAATTTTTTTAGCTAATTTCTAAAAATGGAATCCAAGAAAACCATAGAATTCACCACTTAGCTAATGGAGGAAAATTATGGAATCCACCATGCAACCAATCTAGAACTCAATATCACTAGATCAACCAATTGACACATGCACAAGAATGCATACATATAGACACACACAAGTCTCTAAACATTTGAGTCACAATTGTATTCAACATAGTTTGGGGGCCTACAACCACTTCAATGGGCCTTAGCACATGCCAACAAGGAAATACCTTGATCATAATGTAACACATTGTTATACCAAAGAAACACTATTCAACCTTAAACTAAGATATAAATCATCCTAAGAACACCTTGATAACCAAAGAAACACCTCACTATGGCAAGACGTCCACTATTCAACTTAAAATTGAGATAAAAAATACCCCATCTCTACTAGGATGACCATAATTTGGACTTTTGATTCACCAAAATAATCATTGTGTTACTTTATGCATGAATGACCATGGAACTATTCTCTATAAAATGACAACTATACAACTCCATAAGGCCTAAAGGATGATCAAAAATTTAGTCCACAAAGTCTTCCTTTTCATTGAATTACATGCATATTGTGCTACAATAGATCAAACTCATGCACAAGGATCCCAACATAGACATGAGACCATGAGACTCATGAATTCACAAACATAGAATGGTATATCCACACAACCACGTTGTGAACTCTATCCTAGACATAGACTGTCACAATTTAATAACATCACAAGTCACACACACATCAATAAAATATTATTTCGCTAGTTTCAACTTAAGAACATTCCTCATCTGAACCTTTCTCAACTCCCTTAATCTCATATATCTTCATTGATGTGTATGGTGAATTATAGTTGCAATTACTTATGGTATAAAAATTACTCTAGAAGTTTAATATGTAGGTTTTTGAATATGTAACTATATTTTGCATACATGTGTACTAGAGTAGTTACAACTACCTTTGATAAAATTCTTATATCCTTTATACTTTGATGGATCTCCATACCTTGTTTCAAAACTCCCATTTGACACAAGATGTTGGCAAAGGTTGTATAACCTAACTATTATATAATATAATATAATATAACATATAAAATATAATAATAAGAGAATGAAATAAATAAAACAATATATAATATAAATTATTATATAATTTAATATATTATAAATATAATATAATACAATAAAAAATATAATAATAAGAAATGATATATATTATATATAATATATTCTATATTCTATATTCTATATTTATAATATATTCAGATTATATTATATTTTATATATTATATTATATATATACCATTGTCTAATTATTGTATTATATTATATAAATAAATTTATACGATACAATATTTAATATATAATACAAAATTATAATATATGGGTAAGTGCACAAAGTTGTGACACAAAAAGAGTTCTTAAGATGTCACTTTTTTCTGAAATCAACAAAGTTTGATGTTCAATGAGAAAATGAAGATAGTTACACTCAAAATTCTAAGATGCAACAAAAACAAGAGTTGTAGTGCTTTCTTATCTACTTTCTAAACTACTTTTTTTTTAAAAGGGGAGGCACACAAAGTGTTCCTATTTTTATAAAAAAAAACAGCATAACATTTGTTGTGCTCCCCCTAAAATGTTACCTTTTTTTAGAATTTCAAAAATCTCTTCAATGAGAAATTAGCTAACACCATGTAATTTATGCTGATTTTTTGGGCTAATTTTTTAATGAATATATAATATTTTACTAATTTTCGAAGTGGACACATCTTGAAAAAGTAGAAATTTGAGTGTGCTCCCCCTAATTTTTTAAAAAACTAATCAAAAATCATTTTTTCCAATATGTGTAGAATAGAGTCTAGTTTCTAAAAATGTAATTTATTTCAAAATTTGATGAATGAAGTAAAAACTATATCCAAACTAGCACATGTTGATTTTTGACAAAAAATTGGAGACACTAACAAAAGGAGTTAAAGATGAAAACCTTAACATAATCATCAAGGAGTAGAATACTATCCATATAGGATCATCTAGCAATGGAGAGTAATTTTGGTCTAGATATCCCAAATTTTGGTTGAAAGATTATGTGGGAATTTGATATGTGAGACATAACACAATGTAAAAATCAACATTGCTACCAATTAATTCAAGGAAATGATAATTTTTGTTTCCCCATACCATCTTTTGATTAGTTGTACCTAGTTCAAGGACAAGTCCATAAACATGGAGCAAGAGATGAAGCCGCCTGAAAAAATCAAGATGTCATCTTGCTAGACTTATAGTTCCCTTTGTTAAAGGTGATTATAGAAGGATGGATTAAAAACCTCATGATTTTATAATTATAGAATCCTCATATATATATATATATATATATATGAGATCAAAACATTTGAAATTGGAACCCTTAAAACATAAAAATGGCCCATATTTTATAAAATATTTGAAGCACAAGTAAAAATAAAATAATGAAATCAAGTTAAAATAAGAAGTACCTAGGGAAAAATTAAGAAAAATAAAGTGTATGGTTGTGTAGTGCTTGGAACTAGCTTTCTAACACCTATTTGTTTGCAAAAAAATAATATTGTATGCCCAAATTATGGCTCCATGAAGAAAATTCCTACTTTATTGCTTAGAAAAACAAGTAACATTATTTTGATGACACCCTTGCAATGCAATAAGCTTAGGTTAAGCAATGGAAAATATAGAGTGAATGTTAGGTGGTGCTATCTTGGTGGAGGCATTATAGATGAATGATGATTTTATTTTCACCACTTGCTAGGATTTAGGCCCCCCTAGGGCTAGCAATGTCCAAGGGCTAATGCCTACCTTTCACAAAAATTAAAATATAACCCCTAGTTTCCAATATGGCTAGGGGTCTCAAACCCCTAATAGAATATTCACGACATGTCTATGTTGATGTTGATCTCAACTTATGATATATACTTGTGATGATTTTTTTGATCATAATATTTATATCATTGATACACCAAGAAAACATAGAGGATGATGTTGGGAGGAATATGTTGTTTCTCATAATGATGATACAATTACAATATGATCATATGGAATTGTACAAAACTATATAGTCCTAAGAAAATTGACTTCAATTTTTATAGAACCCCCAAAAAGCTCAAACTTTATTTGACACCAAATCTTATCAATTTTTATATTGATTTATAGATTTTGGAGCCTTTTAAGCTCAACCTTGAGGTTTGTTTGGCAACATGATATTTCATTACAAAGATCTTGGTTAAAAATCCAAAAAGAGGGAAGATAATTGTGGAAATAGAACTCTAATACCACATAAAGATCTTTTTATCAATGCCACAGAAGCCAAAGATGACTTACAATTGAAAAAACTTTCCACACAAGAGAGAAGAAATGAAAATGCTATGAATCTAGGGAATTCATTAGATGAATTGATGAAATTCATACAATATATAATGAATAAATACTATTTATAAGGACAAGGATGAAAGCCTAGGAAAAAATAAGACTATGACAAGTGCCTTAATATTTTGATATGAGACATGAAAATTAAATGACCTAAGTAAGCTTAAGTATGTAACTATGAATATGACCTAATAAAAACTAGTTGGCTAATATACCATGTTTAGACCAAAGAATAGCGCATGTCATTGGTTTGAAAGTTATACTTTGATAAGATATTTTGTGAGGGTCCCCCTAAATCATGCTTAAAGAATGGGTGGCCAAGGCTTGGGTCCTACATGGGGTTTCCTTGATGGAAATGCTTTTATTCTTTTTTGTTTTGTTTTGTTTTTTGAAGCTAGCCATATTGAGGCTATTCTCAAGCATGGTCCCTATTATTTTCATGCATATTTTTTAGTATTCACACACTAGACTAGAGACTTTATCATTTTTTATGAGAAATATCATTATGGCCTTATCTAGATTGAGTTTCTTGGGTTTCCTTTGCCATGTTGGTATTTCCTAATAAGGATAACCTCCTCCCTAAGTAATATTATTTGTGTTGAACCCAATAAGTTTATTTTGAATCAAACCCAAAAGAGGGTAGTGTTGAATTTGACCTCTCCAATGATCTAAAGGAGATGGTAGATATATATATTGGCCAAATGAGACACAATTAGTTCACCAAATTCTCTATTTGAACTTACCAAATACTTGCTACCATTGTCAATATTCTAAACACAAGATCTAGGAGTGCCCCCTAGTTACTCCCCTTAACAAACCTACCACTTGATCAACTACTAATAACCTACCTACTACAAAATAAGAAGGGTGGTTAATTACATTAGTGATTAAGCTAAGAATAATATTAATAGTGGAAATCCAAATAAGTCAACTATTAGCATTGTTGACTAGTCATAAAAATCAAGGAGGTATAGTTACAAAACCTCAAGACCTAGGAAAATTTGTTGTAAATTACTATGGGGAGACATCTAGGGAGTAAAATAAGCAAAAATTTACTAAATCATACAACGCTTTTATTGGTGGGGCCACCTCCCTAGTCAGATAAATGTTGAAGCCACATAGGAAAGAGAAATACAAAAAATACACCAAACCCCTTTCAATATTACTAAAAAATGATTTGAGGGCCAAGTAACACATGCAATTGAATGCAAAAAGTAAAATTTTAACTTGTTACAAATAAAGAATGTCTAGACTTGGAAATCTTTGTTGAGTTTCATGCATAAAATACTTCCTTGGGAGGTCCATAAGAGTTTGAACATTCCAAGACATAAAATTCATGAATAGATGTCAAGGGTCATATCCTCACTATCTAGCTAATCAAGAGTTGAATAATTATTCTTTAAAACTTCCTTTGAATAAAAACTACTTACTGAATTATGTTGAATGATCTATCCTTTGAAGATGAATTTGGAATCAATATTTTTTCCACTTGGGCTTTGTGTAGGGATTTTAATATTATTGAAAAGGCATATGAAAAATGTGGCACTTTACCTATGGGATGGAAAATTGATGAAAGAGAGACCTAATACTATATGTGTAATAAATTTAGGATTGGTTATCCCAATCTTGGCTACCATCATGATCATATGATGTGGTACACATTGAGCTACCTTAGAGCAGATCTCGATAGGGTCTATAATCAACTTAATAAATCCAATATTTATTCTTCTTTGCCAATAATTTTTTCTTATTAGTTGGTCCTTTGTTGGATGTTTTCCTTTCAAGCCACTATTTAATGTAATCTTGTATTGAATGACAACTTGATAAATCCAAGGCCATAAAGACTTTTTCTAAACATGTTGTTGTTATACCACAAGGACATATTGACACATTCAATGCGTTTGGGATCTAGAAACACATCCCATACATGATATAGGTTGGATTGATTAGTGATATTTTTCTATCAAATACACATCCCACTTCCTCCTCATTTATGTGTGCCAACTGGCTCATTTTCACTACCTCTCATATGAGGTGACCACCTTGAAGCTTTGCTAGGCCATGATCGATTTGGAGGTGTAATAGTTTGATCAAGTTTCACAATTACCTATTTATTTAAACTCTATCACTAGAAGTAGGTTGTAGGTACTCATTCAACTTGTGGTGTCCAAATCAAATCTTAGCTTCTTTGGCTTAAAATTATATAAATTATAAGGAATTCTTCTATTCCTTGTGGGTTTGTCATACATTCCAAGCCATTAAAAAATAAAGGATGGTCAACAACTTTTAATGAAGCTTCTTGAAATCCTCTAAGATTTGTTCAACACTATGAGAAATTTTTTATTTCCCAAAAATATACCCATGACCAAACTATTGTTTTACAACAATGCTCAAATGTGGCACTTTCTTAAGTTTTAAATTGAATGCATTATTTGTGATTAAATTCTAAAAATGTAAGATTTATGTGAGGTTGTGTTCACACTATCAATAGAAAAATCTCTTAGCTTGGATGGGATTCCCTTCTGAGCTTTATAAATGTTTTTGGGATAATGTGGGTGTGGATCTTCATAAATTTTATTTGAATGCATTTTGTTGTAATTATTTAAGGGACTTAAGTAATAAGGGAAATATTATGTTCATACCTAAATATTGTGACTTGAAGAATATCTACATTTGGTTTTGCATCACCTTGTTGAATGCCTCATACAAGATCATTGCCAAAGTTTATGCCCTCAAGCTATAACCTCTTCTTATGTAGCTAGTATGTCCCAACCAAACTAATTTCATTAAGTCACAATACATCCTTGATAACATTATTGCTATCTGGGAAGGTATGGAATGGGCTCAACACTCCTAATAAATTGTAATGTTTCTTATAATTATTTTTTTCAAGTTTTATGATCATATTGAATGGTCTTGTGTTCTTGCCTTTCTTCAAATATTGGGATTTGGGCCCCATTTTCTTTATTCATTTAATATTATTTTCACACAAATGTTTATGTTTGTATCACTATTAATGACTTAGAATCTAATTCTTGTATGTTCTTCTATTATATATTCTATGGATACCCTTTAGACCCTACACTTTATGTGCTTGTTACTAAGGGCTTTGGATATCTTTTGAACCATATGGTCTCCTAGTTTTTAATCAAGGGCATTACCTTGCCTAATTCAACTGACTAGCTTGTTAATGAACACTTTGAAAATGGTTTATTCCTTGATTTAATTGATGAAGAGAATAATTTCAATTAGAACCTTTGTTTCCTTGACATTTTCTTCAAAGTCTCAAGTTCATGTATTCAACAGTAGAAGACATAATGCTACAAGTAATATTTCCTTTCAATGCCAAATTGGTTAGATTATTTAGACTTGAAATAGATTGATCATGGGGATATTTTTTAATTTATTGTCATCCCCTTTGCATTTTAGGCCTCTTGTGCTACCTCATGGAAATTTTTTATGTCTAGAAATGAGAAAATGTAATCCTACTATATTATAAATCTTCTAAATTTGTTGCTTGTAGATTTTAGGTGTGCTCTAAAATGTTGAGTGATACTCATGTGTATTATTCCTCTTTTTGGATTCCTTATAAGGTTTCCTATTTGAAAATTGAAAAACTCCTTAGATACTTTCTTTGGGCCTATTTTTATGGTAACAAAGGATTTCACTACTCAGCTATTATTGTCTCCCTTATGATTTTTTCTAGTGTGCTTATATAAATTTAGGTTGAAGTGAAAAAAGTTACACTTCAATTATTAATCTATAGGTGCTTATAAATTGTTAGAATAATTCCCCTTGTATGGTTTCTAGAGTGTCATCTCCTTTTATAGTCACTCCCCTTAATGTGTGCATGGATATGGATGTAGCCAACTTATCAAAAGAGATCATCGCTTCCAATCACATGGCTCTTAATTACCTTCCATACCAGACAAAGATTGTGTCCATAAATGATATTAGATTTATCACCTACCATTGGCCTCTTTGTATGTTTGTGATGCTCCTAACTAGTCAAATTTTGGTAAGTTTTCTCATCGAGATCTAGGAATTTCTCTTGTTTGCATCCAACAACCTATAGATGAAGATCAAAATGAGGAGGGTGATCTCATTAATTGAGAACTAATTATTAATGGTTGCATCTCCACTAATGTATAAGGTAAATGAAATCATTGTGATCCCTCCCTAATGGTGTAGCTCTCACCACATAACAACTTTGTTGGGTCTTGTTGTTTGGGCTTGGCCCCACTTAGACTTTGAGGTATACCTTCTACCACTCACCCCTCCTTTTTTGACATGAGTAGTGTATTATTCTCTTTTTAGTATATAAAAAATAATAAAGATATTATTTTAAAAAACACTAAATTGATGTTTAATTGTAAAAATAAACACCTTCACCATCTTTGGTCACAAGAAAATTAATACTTATGAGAATATTGACTACTTGATAGCCATTAATTGTCACACAAACAATTTTGATTTCCATCTTATTTATTTATTATTTCAAGAGGTGTTTTATAGTCATGAAAAAAGGTGGAAATGAGAGCTCATGTACATAAAAACCCAAATTTTTTTTTAAAAAAATAACAAATATTCATAGGATTTTATTTTAAAATTAAAAAGTGTTGTTTTTGAAAAGATAAGTTTAAGATAAAATATTTTTTAGATAGAAAATAAATCAAAATATATAATAAAAAAGTGAACTTTAGTTCTTTTGAGGATTTATAATAGAAACATGTTCCCACTTAACAATAACTACTAAAAAATATTGAGAACATAGTAAAGAAATTAATAAAGGGGTAAAAGATTTTGATCCAAAGCTATGAACCAATGAAGTCACAAACGAGGGACCTCATCCCCAACATAAAAACTCAATAGTAACACCCCAATATGGTTTGAACCTTAGTGGAAAGAACCAAAACACCATAATTTAACCATCAAACTATGCCACAACCAATGAGAGCATAATAAGTTCTTATTTTACTATATTCTTTTCAATTTTATATTTATAAATAATAATACTTGATTTTATAAAAAATAGAAAATGAGATTAAAAAATAATCTTTGTTTTAATTGTTTATATATGTTTTGTTTTATAATTTTATTTTTTAATTATTTATATATTTTTAGTTTTTATGATATTGATGAAAAAAAGAGGGAGACACCTATTTTATTTCACCTGAATACGTTAAATTGATTAAAAATTCAGGGCAAAAGAATATCTCATGCATCATTTTCCTAAATTTATGTAAGACAAGTATACTAGTTAATTAAGGAATTTGAGTAGTGTTACTTACAAGTTGAATGCCAAGTTTTAAATAAGGAAGCCTATGTTGCATATATATCAATATTCGTAAGGAGGGCTAATGTATTGTAGACCATAATGGGTGTATATTTGTACAATTTGCATATAGAAAATGAATTTATTTTAATGTTTTTATATTGGTAAATGTGGAGTAATAAGGTTATCTTGGGGAGTGATAAGGATACATGAAGCAATAAGGTGTAAATTATAAATTTGTCCTAGGTTAAGATCTATCAAACTAGGTATCTAGTTTTTGAGCATTATTGGTTGAGCATCCATCATGAGATCTAATTTGTACAAATGTGTCATTTTATCTTTACACATTAAAATTAGAAAAAAATAAAAAGAATATAATCAAATAATAAAGTGTTGGAGGATATTTCAACCTACTTTATACAATTTTATGCTTAATATATTTATCTATGATAGGAGATAGATATATTCTAAGACCATAAGCCTAGTTCATCAACACAAAAGAAATATGTTGAACAAAATGTTATTCTTAAACTTCCACATAATAAGCAATTGAAAGATCCATTGTGAGAGTTTGAGAGTCTTGAAAAATAAACATGATGTTATCTAAAACTTCCACATACTAAGCAATTGAAAGATCCATTGTGAGAGTTTGGGAGCCTAAAAAATAAACAAGGGAAAATGTGGCGGGTTTGTTAGGTCTTATGATTCAAAGTATTCAAAATCCATCAATTTCATATTTAGAGGGCTTATGAATACATGTCAATTTGAATCTTCCTCTAATAGTGTCAAATTGATTCAATCAAAATTGTGTACCTATTATGCTTGTCATGGTCATATATTAGTTTCTTATTTTGATCTACACCCTCGCTCTTTATATGGTAAACATGCTCATGATTCTTCTCATTTTTTTGAGAATAAAGTGCACAAAACTGTGTTTTATGTTACAAATAATTTGTTTGAATTGATCCTAGGGGAGCAATTAGATGATTCTTTAGATACAATCATTGCAACACCTTTTATAGAGATTGAGCAAGATGCTCCAAAGAAGGCTATGTAGAGTTTTGTTGAAGCTCATGTTGGCTATTCCAATTTTTTTGGTGATGACAATGTTGTAGCTTATGACAATGTTATTGGTGATGACAAGATTGATTATGATCTTCTTTAGAGTGTTACAGATCATCTTAATGTTCAAGATACCTTTGATGATTTTTATGATTTTTTTTGCATGATGATGTTGTTGTTGCAAGAGGATTATTTGTATCCATTACAATTATTTGTGTAGTGTGTTACCCTTGTAGAAAAGATCTTTGTTGGTATGTGTATGAAAATTTTGAGTGAAATTCATTGAGGTGAATTATATATGCTTTGAATATTTTATACATTTTTATTTTATTTTATAGTATTGTCGGTGTATTTAATTTTTTTCTTAAATTATTGTATGTAATAGCTTTGAATATTGTTTGTTCCTAAATTGGAAAATTTTAAGATAGGCTATGAGATAGGTCCTAGAATTATAGATATCTAGTTTGACTAAGATTTTGGAATTATAGGTTATAGAGATTTGGACTCTACAAATAGAGAACATATGACTATGCATGGTTATGATTTGGAGTGAGCACTTGTGATGAAAGTGACTCATAATGGTCAACTATAGTTTGATAATATTTGATTGGAGAGAGCACCAGTCATGGATGACTAACTAATGGTCAAGTATAGATTGATCATCCTTGATTGTAGATTTTTTTCATCAATAATTGGCGAATGTAGATTCACTATTTTTGGGAGATGGCCAAGGAAAGGACTTGCATCTTCATATTTGGATAGACAAATTTTTATGCTATAGGAGTAGTTCCTTTTTGGTGTTCATTTGTGCCTTTATTAAGTTCAAGAGCTTTGTGGACTAGGATGGGTTCACATTTCATATAGTGTTGCAACACAAATTTTGGAGTTCTTTGGATTGTGTTAACCAAATTTTCTCTCTTTGACATAGGTTTATTAGAAAAGATTATGAGTAGGTGTGATTCCTTATTGCATTGGAGATGGATTTCTTGTAGTGATATCATCAATATTTGTGTTTTTCTAAAGATAGGTAGCTTGTTAGACACTTTTAGATTTTTTAGGTTTTCTTCCAAATGTTCCTTAGGGGGGAGCAATGGTAGAATAATGACCATATTTTTCTCAATGTTTATATTATGGGGGAGAATGTAGGATAACAAACATTAATATCAGTTTCTGCGATTATTTATTAGTTATTTGATAGTCATAGATTTTGGTTTTCTATTTTATTACATTTTCTAGTCTATATATGTACAACATTTATTCAAAAAATTAATAGTTTTATGTAAAGCCTTCTCTTCTATGTTTTACATTCCTTAATTCTACTCCAATTGTTCTATGCAATTAGAAGGCACTAAAAAGTAGTGGTTCTTCTAGATTTTTCCAAGGACTAAGAAGGGGATTTCTATTTTCCACTTGTTCTATGAACGCCTCTTCTCCTATTGATCTTGTTCAATTTTAGAGGTCAAGTCTTCTCCTTCTTTTATGACCAAATGTGCATGCCTCTCCTTATATAAGGCTATATGATGTAGAGTAGGGAGGAATTTGTCAACAAAAAAAAATTAATGAATTTGAAATAATCTTTTCACCTTTAAGACCCTAACTTGGTGACTTCTCACAAATTCTCCATCTTTGCCTTGTAGCATTCCAATCAGTGTAAATTGAGCATATATTTCAAAATATTTTTCAAAACCACAAAAGGATTAGCATTCTATGTAAAGACCTAATTAATTTTAACCGAAATACCACTATATTTTTTTTTTCAAGTATTCATTCACAAGTACACTTGGGAACTTCTATCCATACGGGATAGATATATCATCTATTCATATGGAATAGGAATTCACTTCATCTATTCATATGGAATAGGAATACATCTATTCATATAATCGGAATAGGCATCCGCCTAAATGAGGCAGGCATCTATCATCTAATAGGTATGTGCTCTGGCCAGAGTCTTGAACTCATCAGGATCATCCGGATCCTTAGTCACTTCCCTGATGACCACACTTTCTACTAAAAGTGCACCGAGGTTGTCATCCTCAGTGGTATGTAAATTGTAATTCTAAACTTGAAACCTGCCTCAAAATTTGGCCTAAGGGCCTCGAGGTATCAAGCAATCCATGCAGGATTCTTCTGAGTAGTTGTATATATCTTAGTTGATTATCTCTTATAACTAGTTATGTGATCTCTTTAACCCTAACCCCATTCCCGAACGCCTGAGTACTGGGAGCATCCTTCGCTTCCCAGACTGCCTACATACCCTGCTTCCAAATGGGATCAAGGCGTAAAATATGTAGTTCTGTTTTCTAAGCTATGTTTATGTGAACTGTTATAAAGTGGGTATGCAACCCTTTCTAGGGTTTTTATTTCCCCTAGACAATTCCTCTGCGGTTGCTACCCACAATGGGAAGCATGGATAATAAATGATCGCCTTGACCATTTATTGTTTATCTAATAACATTCATCTAACCTTACTCCCTAATGATGTTCATCTCCCTTGACCCGTTTAAATGATTTCCTAATAATTTATCCACATGATTATATCTTTGAGTTAGAATTACATTTGCACCATTGAAAATTCCTAAGTTACAATTTTCTAGGTTGTCACTAGCGGATTTGCTTCATTTTTGTTTTATCTTTTTAGATTACCGATCCAAAGGGGATTTCCCTTCCTTTGGATTTTAATCAACCCATGCTCCTTATTTCTCCCTGGCAATTTATAGGGACGATGCCACAGACGCCATTATTGCAGCTGTGTTAGGCTATAGATGTAGTAGCTCAAGCACGACGACATTACCTGTAAATGTGAGCTAGAGGCATCGTTAATATCGAACGCCACTGGTTTTGTTTTCCTTTCTTTTCTTAGGTTTTCAAGCTATATCTAGCATAATTAAATCTTTATAAAAAAAACTCATAAAATCTGGAATACATAACAATGTTAGTAAAATTCATTATAGCATAATTCCCTAGATATGAAATGTTCAAGAATAAATTTCAAATCTAAGAATAGTTAAGTATCATGATAGAAAAATAAGTACCACATATGGAGCATCCTATATTATCGAATAAAATCTCAACAATATCCATTCATATGAAGTATTCCCGAATAACCTCTTTAAAGTGAGTATTAAAATTAGTTACACATAATTTCATTTGATCTC
>VDFB02000003.1:522473047-522499331 GCA_007258455.2 Sequoia sempervirens | reverse complement strand
TGAATAGAAAAAAAAGAAAAAAATTGTGCAGATTTTCTCCTCTTCGTTGGGGCAGTTTTTACATATTGAAAATTATACTTAAATTATTAACATGTATTGGGAGAAAGTTTTAGATGGTTATTGTGTAGTTGATGATTGTAGTTGAGAGTAGAAAACGTAGAACCATACATTTCTTATACCTATTTGTTCATAAAGATTTATAAACATGACAACTTGTTCAGTAAATAAAAAAGATATTGATGGTTATTTTTATTTTATTCTTTTAAAGTGGGATTTTAGAGAATAAACATGGCAACTTGTTAAGTAAATAAAAAGGATATTGATGGTTATTTTTATTCTATTTTCTTAAAGTGGGTTTTTAGAGAAATTATGTTCTAGTCAAAGATATACAAAATCATACACGATGCTTTTTTGTTCAGATTCTTTTCGACATTCAAATACTGAAAAATTAACAAATAAGATATTGATGAGTGGCTTTTTTTTTTCTTTTTCATTTTTTTAAAGTGGGTTTCTAAAGAAACAAATGTTCTAGCCAGCTACATACAAAAGCCATACACAATATTTTTACTTCAGATTATTTACACATTCAAACATTGAAAATTTTGACAATCCAAGGGATGAAATTCCAATATAATATCATATAATTTTGTATAGTGATCAGTCAGTTAAAAAAGCACACAAAAAATTAATACATGAATAATAGAAACATTTATAAAAAGATACATTCGTTATACCTATATCTATATATTTAATAGAAGTTCAAAAATATAATAACCTTCAACCTTAAAATTTGTTAAACAAAATAAATATTGATGTAGTAGTTTTTAAAAAAAAATAAAAAATCAAAGAAAGTGTGTAGAAAACCACTACATCACATTCAATATCTTATAACACTGATTCATCCAAACATCACATCTACTGTAGTATGAAATGTAAAACAATTTCATCTTAAAACTCCCATGGATCCAGACATATCATGACAACTTTAATAAAACCAACACAGCATTTTTCTAATTTTTATTTTTTCTTAAAAACTGAATAATTTCAGTTATCAGAATACAAACTACAATCCACAACTGAAAAATAATCGATATGCATACATTAAATCTTACATCAAAGAAAAAAGCTTCTACATAAATTTTTCCATGTGAGATGCATACACAAAACCAGATTTTGAGGAAAAAAACAATAAAGATCTAACATCCATTACGCCAGCAATAGCCATAGCCATCCCCACAATATCCAATGTTGCAGCACTGGTCAGGAGGTTCACTAGGATACCCATTGCAATCTGCATCGGTCTGGCAGTAATCAGTCTGCGAAGCCACCATCGGCACTCCAAATATGAGCATCATTAGCATTAATGATACCACGAAAATTTTCTTTCCCATTTTCTTTTGAGAGTAGTTTGAGTGCAAAGCATGGCTTAAATAAGCGGCATTTGGGTCATTCGTTGTCGTTATACGGGTGGCCTCTTTCCACAAGACAGTGCCCATTTAGAATTTCTTTTCTCGGCAAAGAAAGCATTGGAATTGCTGCAGGAAAATTGTTATGATAAAACAGACTATAAACAAAAAGCAGTGCAAATATTAAAATATTGCACAGAATGGGAATGGATGATAATTACAAAGATTTTGGTAGATGAGTTTGTATAATCTTCGAAAAACTTTAGAATTCTTTTATGCTACTGATTCATTTATTTTTTAATCCTCTTATCAAGTTATTTATATTTTATTTTATAGATTTTATATTATATTAAAAAGTTGTAAATATATTGGTCAAGTATTATAGTCAATTTATTTATTTGATAATATTTTAGATATTACATTTAGTATTGGGGACATTATTATGATAAAGTAGACTATAAACAAAAGACATTACAAATAGTAAAATATTATGGAGAATGGGAATGGATGGTAATTAGAGACTTTGATAGATGATTTATTATTTTATAATTTTATAAAATCTTTTGAATTTTTTTATGATATTTATTTATTTATCTTTTAAAGGAGTGAAAAATATGTGACATTATTTAACATGTTGTATTTAATTGGTTCAATTTATTTATATATTTTTTTATAAACTTTATGGTGTACTGAAAAAAAGTTATAAAAATGTTGGTAAAGTGTTATAGTGATTAAGGTTGAATATTTTTCTTTTTTTTAAATTTCATAGTATTCTTTCTATTACAATTACAAAAATTATTTTTGTAACAAAATTATTCAATAACACATTTTTTTGAATAAATTTATTTTTTCAAAATTAAAAAATAAAAGTAAAAAATTTAAAATTACCATGTCATTTAATGGGAATGAAATACATACAAACATGCATATCAAATTAGGGATATCAAAAAATTGCATATACTATGTTAAACCAAAAACAAAAATTACTGCAGAGTATAAACTAGTTATTGCACTTTAGGTGTGCAATGGGTTACACTGAATAATTGATACACTGCATAGAAATCAAAATCATCACTAATATCTAAAAAAACCATTATGCATATTAAATTTATTTAAAATTGTACTATACAATTCCTATAATACATTACTCTATAAATTGAAAATATAACTTTTATTATTTGTAAATAAAATATAATATTATAATAAGGATTCCATTAACACCTAAACCTTAACCCCTTGATTTATTTATATATCATAAAAGAAAACAATCATTATGAAATATCTTAGCAATATTATCTGATGTGTAAAGGACCTCACTTAATATTAGTTATATAAAATAAAACTGTTGCGACCAATATATTACTAAAAAAATCTCTAATGATGACATTGTCTAGTATAAGACACTAAAAATATCTAATGACCACATTGTCGAGTGTAATATATTAATTACAATTGACATGATTGATAAGCAACAATAACAATAATCCTACGTTGGTAGCCCTTTAGTCTTTGCTTCATGCCACGTAGATTCCCAAAGAGTCTAGGTATTGTCCAGATTGCTCTTGCAAGACACATGCTTCAAATAGGTGATGCATGCGTATTAATTCAGGGAGGATTTCAAGGGAGATAATAGAGTTTCTAATCAAGTCTCTCCATAATCCTATCTTTCAAGATGGTTGTGACATTTTCAGAGAAGCTAGTAGACCCATTTGTGACCTTCTTCATCTTTCATCTATTGAAAGGATCAAGATTGCAATGTAAGATAGGAGATGATGGAGTGGAGTCTCAAGGCAATTGCCTGGGGCTCTTCAGACAAGAAAGAACCTTTTCCAACAGAGATTTCAGAAAAGGAGAGTTTGACAGAGGCGTGATGGATTGCATGCTTGTGTGAAGCTTCGCAAAGATGATTTTGCAAAGTTTCTATTTGGAGATGGGAAGTCTATGGTGGAAGAGCTCATGGATCCTGTGCTTCAATAGGTTGGGATAGAGTTCATCTATTTGAAAAATTAAAGATACAAATATTTTTCAAAAAATCCATTTTGTGCATATCTTGCAATTATTGCATTCCATGAGCTAACCTCTGTTTGAGGCATTCTGTCAAATAGTTCACGTGTGTTTTCTATGATTCCACATTTTGTAGACATGTTTACTAGAGCATTTCCAACTATAATATCTGGAAAAATATTTATTCCATGATGTTTTGATAGATGTCAATAACTCCATATTCTATTCCAAAGCTCCCATTTTGGCACAGGAAGAGATGATACTGGAGAAGTTGTGGAATATGGCTTTACACCAACCAATTGTATTTGGTTAAAAGTTGCAAAAAGTTAGCCTATAAATCATTGTGTTGGTGATTTTTCTAGCAAAACCAAGCAATTCTCTAAAAAGTAGCCAACTCCTATGATGAAGAACTACTAGGTTAGTGGCCAACACAATGAGCATAGGATTTTATGGTCCTTAATCCTTCACTTCAAGCTCTGTGAAACCTAGGAGGGTAATCCTAGTTGTGTTTTCATGAAGTATATTTGATTAGTAACACATTTATACATAGATTGATTCCTATTTATTGCAAATAAAATCCTTCTCACTAAAGATTTGGCAGATTTTCAAGTGAATGACTAGATATTTGCTAGGAATTGGGGATGATCCCCACCTACACTATCCTTAAAAATATTTTTTACTGAATATTGTCTTATCTTAAGTCTAGGGCCTGAAATGCTATTTGTTCATTTTATGCAAGATTTTCTAATAAAATGACCAGTGTCTCATCAATTGGAGCAACAAAGTCAAATATGTAAGGATTAGTAATTTACAAATTACTCAATTTAGAGATAGGTGGACTATTTTCATACTCCTTTGCATTTATGAAAACTCGCTATGCCTAAAAAATTTACTTCTTATGAATCCTAAGCAATTACTTGCAAAGTTTATAACCCTATTCAAGCATTTTAATTAACTCCTTGAATTAAAGATAAAAATAGAGTAATACATTCTAATGGAATATCTGAAGATAAATGATAAGACCCTTAGTATTTCTCATTTATAACTTGTAAAGAACTTACATAGGAGAGTATTTTCTTCTAGACTAATATTTGTTTCAATAACAATAATTTCTACAAAACTCATTTAAGATCAATACATACAATATTTCTTATCCAAGACAAACCACTGGCCTATTACCAATATTTCTATTCAAAGTTCCTTTACTAAAAAAAATTTTCACCTAAAACCCTGTTTGATACTTTAGAATTTGACCCTCATAATAAGCCATGATATCCCTTTTATAGAACAAGGGAGCAAGAAGCGTTCAGATTAATTACATTTACAATTCATTTCATTTGTACCCAAATTTGAGACATTCCTAGTTAGTTACATGCAATAATTTAAGGAAAATGGAAGAGTAAAAGACCACATTCCATATTCCTTGAATGAAGACGTGCTAGCTCATCAAAAGGTAGAGTTTTTTGCAATTGTGTTGAATCCTCATCCTTTTTGACCAAAGAAGATTCTCCAATAGCAGCTCCAACACAAACTTCTGTATCGTCTAGAAACAACATACACACCACCAAGGTCAATTAGTCTAGCACTTCTCCTACATACCAGGCCAAAAACATTCCACATTAGCACTAGAAACAAGAAATCACATTTGTTTTTGAATGGGATAATCCTAACATAAGGGGCATGGTTTCATCAAAAACAAAAACAAGGTGCAATCATCACTCTAAGTCATCAACCTTAGAGGATACTCACCCATGTTTTGCTCGTGGTGGGACTAGAGAAACTGTCACTACCTCTTTGTTAGAATCCTCAAATGGTACCAAGGAGAGGGGATAATAATCACCCTCTGGATAAGTGTCACCCTCACTATCTAAAGGGTTATTAGAAACCTCACATGGAGAATTACATCCTTCCAGATAAGTATTACAATGCTCACTTTCTCTCCTTGCCTACTTTTCATATTCCAACATCCTCTTCTCTTTGTGTTTGACTAATTCTTCTTAAACTATCAGGCCTTGTGGATCATGATTCTCCTTGTCACTATACTCCTTGAATTTCCTAAGTCCCATTCTACCTTTTGGCATATTAGGAGCTCCTTGAGTTCCAATTTCATCGTCAAGAGCATCTTCATTAGACTCAAGCAAACTCAACTTCTTAGACTCTCAAACCACCATGGCATACCTACTTACCTAGGACAAGATTGTCTACTTCCTAACTCAGGAATAATTAATACACACACAATTCCTTACTAACCCACACCTCTCATTCACTATATACTAAATTATGACAAAGGTGATCAACAAGCAATCTGTATTAAATAAGAAGTTTGAAGCAGGTAGAATTAATGATTCAAGAGCTCCTCACATGAGTGAGTTGATAACTTAACAACTCAGATTTGAATTTAGGCATTTGATTTTAAAGCATTTAAAACTTCATCCATGGTGATATGAGTCTTGTCTTTTATGCCTTTAGCAAGTTTCTCATAGAAAAAAACAATGCAAAGTCAATTGTTGTGATTTGTCAATCAACATGTATCACCAACCTAATTCATGCTTTTCATTAATATCAGTGAAGTACACAAGACCAATTCTTCTTAGAGAGAAAATTTCCTTATACGCTTAATTTCTCATCGCTGATCTTCCCCAAGTTTTAGGGTGTAATTAGTGATGAAATTATCCATGCAATGATTATTAGTCCATTAGATCATCCTATTTTAAAACTTCATCAACAGTTCCTCAGTCCTCTTGCCACTTTCCTTTTTGCTTTACACTAATTCCTCAAGATCCTACCACATTTTCCATTCCATCAACAGTCATCTCCTATCGCAGATGCATCTCATCCTTTATTGGTATCATCAGTGATGTAAACATACCCATGATGAAAATTTAGCCCTCAGTTATGTGGCCTGTCTGTTGATTACGTCCTTTCCTCTGTAGTGCATTGCTAATTCAAAATTTTCACCCAAGCTCCTATCAGCGATGAGAGATGTACTAAAGGCATCAGATTCAGATATGTACACCTACATAAAAATAAATGGAACAAAAGGGATTTCTCATAGGATCTCATCATATTAGTGAAAGAAAACCTTTTAGATAACAACACTTGTCGCTAATTCAAAACTCAAGTTCAAAAATGAATTTGTGATGATTGATAAAACATAAGGCCACCACTCATCACTAATTATCCTCATAGATTTTGCAAGCAATTAGCAATGGGGGGATTTGCAAAGTTTACAATATGCATTGCAGATCACCAATGTGGACTTAGCATTTTAAAATAGATCCACGATCATGCGATTGTAAGGGAGTTTGATCATATCACTCATCACTGATCCTAAAATAATCATTTTATGATCATCCACGATGAGTGATAAGAACACAAGAACACAAGACCGAGGCATCACTCATCGCTATTAAGAATTTTAAATCTTGAAAACCGTTAGCAATGAGCGATCCTTCAACAATACAAAGGACATCGCTCGTTGCACATTTGATCTAGGAGTTCTAGTAGCAATTTTTGATGAATGATGGCGTAAAAATATGACTTCATCACCCGCCACTAATTCAAAATATGCACTCTTGAAGTAATCAATGATGAGCGATAAGAACACAATGGTCGTCAGGACTTAAGTGAAAGAATTCAAACACGCGCACTTAATTTGTTCATAGTGAAGGGGATCCCTAGGATGACATGAGAATAATAAACTCAAAAACTTCTGTCACTAAATGCAAAGAATGTAAAGGCCAAAAGATCCTTTACTTAACCTTATAAAATGGAAGAACCAGACTTAGGCTTGAGGGACCGGTTACCAGATGACAATGAATGACATAAGATGTTTTAAAATGACTGGAAATGGGTAATAAGGAGTCAATGACAAAATAGAACCCTATAAGCATTCATAAAAAATAAAAACCCTAAACCCTCATATAACAACCCTACGTCCAAATGTAATAAGGGTTTAAGATGGAACAAATTTTTTTTAGGGTTCCATCGCATTGGAATCCATGAAATGACATCTTTTTAAGGCATTTTTTCAAATAGTTCATGTTCCTTGTCAATGCTTTGATTTTGGCATGGGTAGGGAGGATGCTAGCAAAGGTTGCAAAATGCGGGTTTAAACCTAAAAATTGCAATTGCTTAGAAATCTCTAAAGCCTATAATATGAACTTCAACCCTTTTGAAAGCATATACATGCAAATGTTGACATTTGCAATTCAAATGATTTAGTTTCAAAGACATTTATGTTTGTTCTAATGGTTGCATTTTCTTTGTTATTAAAATTTCTAGGTTGCTACATCTATGTTGCCTTGTGAGGCCTGGATGTGACAAGCATTGCACATGTAGTTAATTTGGATTTTCCAAAGTTTTGTTTTAGTAGTATGCAATGGTTTCATTAATATCAAATAGTGTAGGAATTTTGAGATTATTGATGTGTTGTGCTAGTTTTGCCTTGTCAATGGTGGAAGGAGGGACCCAAGAGGTGTTAAGGCGTAATGAACAATGAACTGAGAAAAAACAATCATGTGGATTAGGCGAATTAGTTGGTTGACTTGAATTGCAATTTGCTTAATTTTTTAACCAAATCTACTTGAATACATGTAGGATTTCCTTAAGAAGTGTAGTTTTTTAACTAACTAGAATTGGAGACTATTCACATAGTTTTATTATAACAAATTTGGAAGCTCTGGCTAGATCTAATCAAGATGAATTATTGTTAATCCTCCACAAAGTATTCACTTATTCTTGCAGGACGTGTAGGAGAATTATTCAAGAATACGACAATGGAAGATAAGATGGGATTTGTTTGTCTAGTGATAAAAAGATAGGATTATTGATTTAGGAAAAGAGTGTAGAGCAGTCGCTTTTGTACTTTGTCATCATGTATTGTCAATGGAAAGTTGCAATTAGGTTAATTCTAAAGAAACTTGGTCTATTTTTTGCATACATTTGTACAATACACAAGATGAAATGGTAGACCATTTAGTAAATGATATTTTTTTTTAACAAAGGTCTCAATGAAGAAGTAATAGCTTCAAACCATCTATGCATCCACTTACAAAAATTGAAACACAACTTAAACATTTTATATTATATTAGATTTTATATATAACAATAAACATAAGTATAATATTATAATATAATTTATACTTTAATAATTTATATTATATTAGTGTATGGGGTCTTTCTGGCACCAATCTTTTCTAGTTTGTGTTCTTCCAGGAGGGGGCTCATAAGTATACGATAAATCTACATGTAATCTCTTTTCTGATCTAATAGAAGAGTGTTATCCTCCAAGATAACGATTTACCCTAGAAGAGATAAATTATATTATATTAAAAATAATAAATAAGAGTAATTCAATTTATATTATCTCCAAAATTATATATAATAATAAATATTATATATATAATTTAATATGCAATACATATAATTTGTTATATTTCTATTTAATAATTTCTACTATAAATATATAATTATAATATATATATTTTTTAAATTACATTGTATAAAATATTAAATATAAGATTATAATTATTCTAAATAGAAGGGAGCACTGAAAATACGGAAATTTATTTATCATATGAAAAATTCATAAATGTGGAGGAAAAGCGGTGCTAAAGCATGTACACTTTTATTGTATAAAATATTATTTAATTTAAATATTATTTTAACTTCTAAGTAAAAATGCAAAATACCAATCCTTATTTCTAACGAGACAACGGAAGTGGGCAAACAATAGACAGTGGTAAAACAAATAATTGGCATTTACAAAAAAAGTTATAGTGATTTTTTTTCAAATAAATTCAAAAGCCTTCATTGTATATTTTCAAGAAATAAAATAACTCAGGATGTTGTCAAACATAAACCTGTGTTTTAGCATCTATATCTTAGAATCGAAGACACCATAAACAACTATTTCTATTTCAAAAATCTAACTTAACAGAACCACTCAATACCCCACAAAATCATTGGTACATGATAGCATTTGCAGCACTAGCAATCCTAGGCCATAAATCTGCACACTCTTTACCAATAGGCCCTGTGATAACAAAACCTTTCATTTCTCCCTTTGGATTCACAATCATGCCAACATTGTCTTCAAAGTAGAAGTGTGGAAGGTTAATTAGGATAAATTTTGGTTTTTTTTTTTTGGCATATATATAATTATATTATATACCATCTAATCTATTATAATATATATATATATATATATATATATATATATATAATATATTAATTATATTGTATATTATATAAAATACAATAATTATTAATTATTAATTATAATAATTTTATATATGTATTTAATAGTTTTATATTATTTTGTATTATATAAAATATATATTATAATTTAATTATGTTAATATATACTTACTGTAAAGGATTTCATAATGTTAAAATCTAAATGTGTTTATTATTAGGATTTTGGCCATAATTTACATTTCAATAAGCATACTTAAAATTCTTCATCGAAACCTTATTTTCACGTTGTAGCTCATCAAATTGGAGAAGTGAAAGGGAAATACCAACAAGGAAAAGTGGATCAGAAACTAATAGCGGTGGGAAAGGAACAAAAAATGGTGAAAAACAACCAAAAAATGGCAAGAAATGATGAACGACTAAGATACATTTGATCGTTGAATTTGTCCTGCTAAGGATGATGGAAGTTGGGGATTCATTGCTACTCTCAGGAATGGGTTCATGTGCAATCTTCTAAAGTATAATATACTTTATTTTTCTCCACATCTTGTTGAGAATATAAAATGCACCCACCTTTGTTAGTTGTTCTCCCATGCCAACTCAACCAACAAAGATTCCTCATTGTATAAGTTGTGTAACCATGTTTTCATTAATAGGGGAATTTAAAATAAAAATGAACCCTTCCACTCAATGAACAAATAAAAAACACATATTGCTCATCTCTCTTTGTCTATCTCTTTATTTCTCTCTCCCTCTCCCCCTCTCTATATCTCCTTATATCTCTATCTCTTTATCACTCTATGTCACCATCTAAATATCTTTCTCCCTTATCTCTCTCTTTATCTCTCCCTCTACCTCTCTCCATCTCTATATATTGGTATCCCTCTTCCTCCCTCCCACCATCTTCATCTTTATCTCTATCTTCCTTTCTTCCCCGCTATCTCTAAACATCCTCCCTATCCATCCATTTGTTACCTTCTCTCTCCCTCTTTCTCTTCCTCTTCCTAAACATGTATATCTATATCTATTTGTCTCTCTCAATTTATCTCTATCTCATTATATCTTCATCTCTCTACCTCTATGTATCACTTCCTCTCTCTATCTTTGTCTTTGCATCTCTCCATCTCTCTTTCTCTCCCTCTCTCTATATTTATATCTTCCATCTATATCTATTCCTCTCCTCTCTCTCTTTATCTCTCTCTATTTTTCTCTCCATATCCCTCTCCTCCTTCTCCTTCTCTATCTCAATTTTCATTTCTATCTCTCTCTTCATCTATCTCTATCTCCTTTAATCCCCCCTCTCTCTATTGCATACATAGCCTTAATTTGTGGTAAGTGAGACACCCTACTCCAACTAAATTTCAACTTTGAGTATGATTAGAAATTAGAACTCATTCACAAATACCCGCAACCCCACTAAAGCAAGGAAAATCTTCATTTAGTTACAAAGGATATCTGATATCTAAGGTGACATGACCAGTGTGTCTAAAGTACAATGATCCATTGTCAATTATCTATTTAGGATATGGCATATGTGGGACCCAGTAGCATGACTTATGATTGTCAGTGACACTGGGATTTTTGGACCAACATTTTAAGCAAAAACCTCTTTCATTGAATCAACATGCAACAAAGAGTAATGTGTGCTTGTGTAAGAATTAAAGACATTTTAATTCATATAGAACTCTGTGGTACAGGATTGCAATAGAGCGTACAAGCACAATAGAGATATGTTTATGTGTAGTCTTATATTGACTACATGGAGGATGGTAGAGGGTGTTTACGGAAAAAAATAATGAGTGCACAAGCTAGAGTTTTATTTATTGACAAAATTATGTGAATAGGGCATGATATTGTTGGGTTAAACTAGCTCTTGGGTTAGAGCTAGTTGATTAACCATAAGTGGTTTTGATCCCATGGTTTTGCATGTATGGAAGTCTATATAATAGCTTGGTGACTCCATTGTATGTGTGGCTGGTTGAAGCCTCCAGGATCAGCCCGGTTGGGGTTGAGAGTTAATATGAAGATCTTCATTGCTGGTTTTTCCCTAGTTTGTAATTTTCCAATGTAAATCACTTTGTTGTGATTATGTTCTTGTTTTTATTCTTCATCTGGTTCCTAAGAAGTGGTATCATAGCTAGGTTCTGGGATTTTCTTTTTTCTTGCATGTGCAAGTTTGTGAGTTGCATGTACTTGCATGGACTCGCATGTGGCTTGCATGTGTTTGCATGTTGATGCATGTAAGATTTCCTACTGTTTAAGGTTCTGGGTATTTATTTTGTGAAGATTTCTTAGCTTGACAAGCTTGAGGAAGTTTGAAGGAATCAACTGAAGATTGAGCCTTGGAGAAGTATTAAGCAATCTGATGGATGCATTGATGAAGAAAGTATAATGGGAGAAGTTTGAGCATGTGTGTAGCTAGAATGTTAATGAAGCGACGTGGTGAATGCGCTCATTCTATTTGTGATGGAGGTCTTGTTTGGCTTTCAAGATGAAGTTGAATTTCTCTCAATTTGGTCAAGACAAAAAGTTGAGAAAGTCTTTGCACGATTGGTCATGGTTGCTATTGTAAGCATGTTTCCTAGTTAAAGTGTCTGCAGCCAAGGCTAGCTATAGCAAGAACAAAATTGTAATGGAGTTGTATGTAATTTTATTTATTTTTACACATATATGGGTTGATGGTTGTAAGACCTAGTATGGCTTGCTCAATCCCTAAAAGGAAAGGTCTGGTATGTGCTTGTGGAAGGGGGGTTTGGTGCTAACCCCAAGACCAATTTTAAAGGGGGGATTGTTGGGTTAAACTTGCCCTTGGGTTAGAGTTAGTGGATTAACCATAAGTGGTTTTGAGCCCATGGTTTTGCATGTATGGAATTCTATATAATAGCTTGGTGACTCCATTGTATGTGTGGTTGGTTGAAGCCTCCAGGCTTAGCTCGATTGGGGTTGAGGGTTAATATGAAGATCTTCATTGTTGGATTTTCCCCAGTTTGGGGTTTTCCAAGGTAAATCACTTTGTTGTGATTATGTTCTTATTTCATGCTTATTTTTATTCTTCATCTAGTTCCTAATAGATACACCTATACATTATTACTTTCAGAATAATGTGCCATGTAGACATCTGAAAATTTGTAACATAAAGAAGACAATTTATTTTTGTTTGGGTGCAAGAAATGTTGATGTGGTAGGTATGTTTGTTATGCATGGCATAGGAATTTGAGGCTTGTGATTTGGAGAACATAGTAGATATTGTTTAGACTTTTGGAGGGCATAAGCATGTCATAGTATAAGTAGGTTGGAATGTCATGTCCACTGCTTTTTAAAACTTGTTCTAATTATATGATGGTATTACAAACTAGATTACAATAAATAATATTTTATTGAAGACTAGATTTGGCAGAGCAGAACGGTGAAGACAAATTGAAGAAGGCGACATACTTCCGTTTTACTCAGTTGTAAAAATGCTTCCCTGAACACTAAAATAGTTGGACCTCTAATCAAGAAAGCTCTACCTAGTTTTTGATTTCCATTGAAAAAAAATTATAACTACAATCCCAAATTTTGCTTTCCTTTTTAGTCCTGATGGCTTCTAACAAATTTTTCTCCATGAATTGTAAATCCCCAATTTTTTTACCATGGGCATGACCACCTTCCATAGATTAGGCTTGCCTTTCTTAACAGTGACCATGACCATGTCACCCACACAAGTCGCAGGAAGCCTATTTAGCCGCCCCTTTTATTCCCTTCACTTGATGATGTAGAGATTTTTCACTCCTATGTTGTGGGTATGTGTAGGATCATGATGGGACAAAAAGTGGCAATATGATGGGTTTGTGGCTGATGACTTTTTTTAACCCAAAATTGATGAAACAAAAAGGGTTTTTAAAGGAGATTCTCAGCTTTCCACCAATATAAATTATTCTTTACTTTGAATTTAATAAGTAATTATTATTGATTTTCTATTCTCCTAATTAATAGACTGATTGAAAAACATCTATAAATTTCAAACGATATCACATTTTTTGAATCCAAAACATGCATCACATTCTATGCTTCGCATACTATAGGATTAAAAAAAGAAAAATTGAATTTCATGAAGTTTTAACCAAGTTAAGGTGGTCAGACATACGAGTTTTTTATATTTTTTAAAAGTTGTAATAAAAAAATCATAATTAATTATTTACTTCAAAAAAAATTACAAAAAAATATGCATCACATCGAAACATCAATCGTCTACTTATATCTAAAATATTATAAAAAAATATTATCATTAAATTATTGTGGTTAGGGTGGTCAAACAGACACCTACTTATTTTTTCCACGAAATTTAAGTACTATTGCATTGAAATTTTAAATTTTCACCAAATAGATTTCTTTTTTTAAAAACCTAGTAGTTTAGAAACTACATTCAATTTGCTACAAATTCTATTCTTACATATTTTTTAAATAATATAGATAACTTATTCAAATTTTTACGTCAAGATGCCTAACTCTGATTTTTCTATTTTTTTTGCCACTTAAGGGCCCTTTTTTCCATGATGATCTTGCACATTGTACTTCTCCAATTTGGTGAGCTACATCGTGAAAATAAGGTTTTGATGAGGGTTTCAAGTATGTTTTTAAAGATGGAAATTACGACCAAGATCCTAATAAAAAGCACATTTAGGTTTTAACATCACGACATCCTTTCCCAAAAGTCCTTTTCATAATTTTTCATCGTGTAATGTCAATGGGAAAAGCAGTAAATGAAAAAAGGAAAAAAAATGAACCGTCGAGATGAAATTAATCATCTCCCACCCCCATTGGAATATGCTGCATCATGGATGTAGAAATGAGCCAGGCTCACTTCAAATTAGATATGCCTTCTGAGTAAAATATACACATTTTAAATGATCCACATGACTAAGTAGAACTTCCCTACATAGAAACTTGCATAGGGTATATGAAACAAAAGATTTTAGGATAGCATCGAAGGAAAGTAATGTGTCAAAACATGAGGCGGTTCTGGGAATAATAACAACAATTTAGAACCTCTCTTCTTAGACAACTTCAAGTGTATTAAAACAATAATTATAATCAATGGCATAATATATAAATTTTTTAAATATATATATCTTAACTTCATTTCCAATATATAGTTCAAATTGTTATGAGTAAATACATAAAATTTTAGCTGGTGATTTTTTTAAATAATTTAAGATTTTGATTGGTATCTTTATAATCAATAGTGAAGGGAAGGGGCAGAGAATTAGACAAGAAAAATGAAAATGCAATCAAAAAACTAAAATATGCATAAGAATGCTACCCTCAAAACACAAAATGCATAGCCGAAATTAGACAATAACTAGCTACATATGTCTATTAAAATCTAGAATAATTTAAGTAGAGCTTCGATGCTTTGTTTTTCTTTTTCAGGTCTCTCTCTTTTTTTCTCTTTGCTCTCTTTCTTTTTATTGTTAGGAAAATGAAGGTGTATCAACCTTTGATTTTTTCATAGCATTGATTTTTTAAATATTAAAATTTTCTAATTTTCTCACATTGTCGTGTGAGTTACAACTTGTAGTTTCTATTCTGAAGAGGAGTCAACTTGGAAAGTTGATTTTACAAGTGGAGTAGTGCATAAAGCCATTTTCTATTGCCATGTTGAGTTTACATGGAATGTGAGTTTTTGAGATGCAGTTATTTTGGCAAGTGCAGGTTTTGTAGGGTGGCATGTGGTGACCATTGGAAACTTACCATTATGCATGTGTAGCAGTTTTTGGTGCTTTCCATGTGTGGACACAAAAATTGTATTCATTGGCATAAAGTAAAATTTGTAGCCTAATTTAGTCTTATTTTAGACACCCTTGCACCAATCACCTCTTAAAAACTACTTTTATAGGACCCTAATGTTCATAATTTTTTATCTAGAGGCCCATTTTACTCAAAAATCATAAAAATACTAACAAATAATGCTTAAAAGAGTCACATCTCAAAAACCCACCTCTGAAAACCTCATGTGGGACCCATTCACCACCTTGTTGAGTCCCCTCTGGTGGGACCCATTTGCCAAGTGTGGAAAATGAGTCCCTTTTGGGGGAATTTTCATTTTTAAGCGAGAAATTCACCGACTTAATTCAAATATTTTGTGGATGTCATCCTATTAGGTCTTAATAATGAGAAATTAGGTATTGTTGCCTATAAATACGTGTTTTTAGGTTAGTTTTCACATCTAGTAATTTTTACAAAGAAAAATCATGAGTCAAGAGAAAAATATCTTTCACAAGAAGATTCAATAGCATTTTTATAGCAAAGTTGAAGCTTTTAGACAACAAGATAGGGTTTTTGCAAGTCTTCAAACTCACTTCTCATTCAAGATACAACATTTCAAAGAGATGATCATGGATACCTATGGAGAATCATGGAGAAATATAGGTTGAAGAGATGGGTATGTGCAGGATCATCATGGAAAAAACAGGCCCTTAAGTGGTGAAAAATTCAAAAAAATTAGAGTTAGGCAGCTCAACTTAAAAATTTGAATAAGTTATCTATATTATTTAAAAAATATGTAAGAATAGAATTTGTAGAAAATTAAATTTAGTTTCTAAACTAATACATTTATTTTAAAAAAAATCTATTTGGTGAAAATTTGAAATTTCAATGCAGTAGTATTTAAATTTCAGGGAAAAAATAAGTAGGTGTCTGTGTGACCACCCTAACCACAATAAAATGATAATAAATTTTTTATAAGATTTTAGATATAAGTAGAGGTCTCATGTCCCAATGTGATGCATTATTTTTTGTAATTTTTTTCCAAGTAAATAATTAATAATAAATTTTTTATTACAATTTTTAAAAAATATAAAAAACTCATATGTCTGACCACCTTAACTTGGTCAAAACTTCATGAAATTCAATTTTTATTTTTTAATCCTATAGTATGTGAAGCATAGAATGTGATGCATGTTTCAAATTCAAAAAATGTGATACCGTTTGAAAACTATAGATGTTTTTCAATCAACCTCTCAATCAAGACTTTAGTCATAATTCAAATAGAAAATGAATAATAATTATTGATTAAATTCAAAGTAAAGCATAATTTATATTAGTGGAAGGCTGAGAATCTCCTTTAAAAACCCTTGTCATTTCATTAATTTTGGGTAAAAAAAAGATTCCATCCACATACCCTACACATACCCATCATATCGCCACTTTTTGGCCCATCATGATCCTGCACACACCTAGATGCATCTAGCCATCAAATCACACCTCACAATTATTTTCAAAGTGATTCTATCTTCCATTTTCTCTCTATCTTCAGACTTAAGGTTTGCATTTCATTTAGTTTCATTTGAAATGTTGTAAGGTTTCTTGGATTGGAGTCTTGCATCATTCAAGTTTCATTTACTAATCTTATTCTAGCACATTAGAATAGGGTTTTGTCTCACTTCAGATCTTCCTAGTCCTAGACATACTTAGGGCTAGGGTTTTATGCAGATTTTATCCATTCAAGGTTTAACTACCAAATTAGGGTTTTGACCAAGGAAAACCACCCATTAGAAAACAAATTTTAAGCTATTTTGTAGGTGTTTTCAGAGATTCAGATTTGAGTTTCCGTCGAAAAGTCTTGTGTAGTTGACAAAGTACAGATTTGAAACTTGAACTTTCCAAAAATAGAAAAAGAACTAATTCACCATGGATGGTGAATGAGTTCTAATGGAGGTTTTTTTCAGAGCAAAGTACAGATTCTAGTCCCGTTTTAGCAGAAACAGGATCTTGGGTAGAACCCCTAATTTGGAACTAATTCACCCAAGGTTGCGAATGAGTCTTAGTCAGTCAAAAAGTCAACATTTCCAAATTTTTAGAGTATTTTTCAGTGTCTCCACCAAGTTTACAAGTGTACACATTTAGTATTTTTTCTTTCTATTTTGTTCTATTTGCATTTTTATCCATCTTTTTAGGTCTTTTCCAAACAACATTGTGTTTTCAAACACTTCATATTTCTTAATTTTGCATACATAATTAATAGTATTTTTTAGTTCTTTTCATTTAGTTTGTCTCATCTAGGCATATTACACCCACAAAAAATATCACTTTGAATGTGAACATTGCATTTTGGCCCAATCTTATCTCCTTTTAGGTGAAAAACCCTAGAAGGAGCATAAAGCATTCAAGTTGCCAAAATCTTTGTTTACATTTTGGTGAACTTGTCCTTAGAAATTTTTTACTTCTGATTTCAAGTGCATTTGCATCCTATGGTTAGATTGAAACAACATTGCATTGGGTTTTGCATTATTTTGCATCCTAGCATTTTCAAACATTGCATTAGTGAAAGCATCATATACACTTCATTATTGCATTGCCAATCATTTAAACTATTGAAATTTTATATTTGTACTTTAGATTAGTAGTGCATAGATCTGAAAATATAGAAAAAAGTCAAAAAAAAAAAAAATCTTCAAAATACCTCTCCTGGGACTCATTTGCCATCTTGGGCGAAGCAGTCCCAGTACACTTTCTACATCACTATTTTCATAATTTAATTTCTTGTTTTCCACTTTTTGTTTTCCACAATTACTTTTCTATTTCTATCTAATTATTTTTTGTTATATTCAAATCATTTGCATTATTTAATTTAATGGCACTTATGGATAGCCTTAGATTTTTACAATGTTCATTTTCAACAGTAGTTCCTAGTTTATTTAGATTAAATTCATCAGACAACACAAACCAAAATATTAAGCAATCCAATGAAACAACCAAAATAATGATTAACTTTAGGCAAACTATATCATCTAAACCTCTTAGTAGTGATGACTTGGAGAGGTTAGATGAAGCCTTACAAGGTTTCCTCTCACTAAGTTCATCCACTAAGGCTTGTGATGAAAAACCCAAACTAATTAGTGACAACTCATCCCTCAAACCTTTTAGTGGTGATGACTTTGATATGTTAGACGAATCCCTTGAGGAATTCATCTCACCAAATCCATCCGCTAAGGTTTGTTGTAAGCACCCTAAAACACAAGATTTCAATGTAATTCAACCCCAACTTGTCCTTTATCCACTTTCACATCAATCCCAACCTCCACCTAAAACCGAGTTTACCCTTTACCCACCTACGCACAATTTTGTTTCCCATACACATTACACTCGCAATAATCCACAACCACCACAACCAACCCTTACTTCCTTACCTTTTCCCAATACCACAATACCTAGTGCTCCCTTATTATGAGAGTGTGATAAAATTGGGCAACTTAAGAGCCCTCCTGCCAAAGTATCCCTATGGGATCTTCTTCAAAATTCATCAATCCATCATTCTATGCTCCAAACAACATTACAACAAATAGCGGTTCCTCCTAGTACAAACAAAACTGATGTGGCAACTTTTATGCAAGGAATGAATACAACAAATGTAGACATTACCTTTCATCAACATGAGCTCCCTCCATTAGAATTAAGGAAGAAAAATGAAGCCTTTATGACAATTTCCCAATATAATACAAAAGGCATTAAACAAACCCATATTGATAATGTCTCTGCCCTTAATTTTTGTAGTATAAATATCCTAGATAGGTTATGTGTGGATAAATCACAAATCAAATCTAATTCTTTATCTATTAGGGGATTCAACAATACTACAAATCAACTCCTCGGTGTAATCACTTAACCTATCATAGTTAGAATTGTTACCTTGTAAACTCCTATTCATGTCATGCCCTATGATCTTGCATACAATCTTCTTTTAGGAAGGCCATGGATTCATGAGATGCATGTGGTACCTTCAACTATCCATTGAGTAATGAAATATGTCTATAACAACAAAATTTATCAAGTTCCAATAGATCCCAAGCCTGAAAGTTGCTTACAACTTGAAAAAGGAACAATCAGTCCCCTGAACACTTTAATTCCAATATCTCACATAGAACCTCTTGAGACCAATAAACAAGATGTTGACTCAGTCTTTAAATTATTTGGTGATGATTGGGGTACATTAGAATTCACACTTTCATTTATGGATGAATACATAATCACACAAAAAAAAGGATGAAAAACAAGAAAAATCGATGGTTATGACAACTCGGAATTTGAACAAATCCTCCCCAACATGTACCTCATCTACTTTGGTAGAAAATATAGCTTACACAATGAATTTTAATGAGATATATTATCAATGCCCACCCAATCCAATGGAAATGGAAAGACTTTATGGATGGGGTTATGAGCTTGTAAAACAATTGGGATATAATGGTAAAGGATGTGGAAAGAATGAAAAAGGAATTCATGTCCCTATTGAACCTAATACACAAGAGACAAAGACTAGTTTGGGATATTATTTTTCTAACATAGCAAAAGCAACTCAATGCCCATCACTCAATATCAACACCATCTCATGTAAACAAAGAATTAATCTTACACTAAATCATCCTCAATTTCTTGATATGGATTCACCACCATTCTGGGAGTATGTTGAAAGTGATGAAGCCTTGAAATAATTGTTAGGAGCCTCTGATAGGCTATCTTCTTCCAACAAAAAAGTTACCTATGCCATGATAAGTACCAAGCAAAAATTTAGTGAAATTAATGAAGAACCATATGATCCTGAAATTCCTAAGTCTAATGTATTCCCATTAGGAGATACAATTGATGTACCAATGGATATCAATGATAAAGAAAAATTTATTAAGATTGGGAAGTGCCTTGATGATGAAGAACAAGATGACACTATGACTTTGCTTCATGATTTTCCTAAAAAAATTACTTGGAAATATTCTGATATGACAGGAATAGACCTGAAAATAGTCACACATAACATTGTTCTTGCTAAAAATTCTAAGCCTATTTGACAAAAGATATGCAAAATGAATTCTAAGATTTCCTTGCATGTTAAAGGAGAACTTGAAAAAACCCTTGATGTGGGTTTCATTTGACCTATTGATTATTCTCCTTGGATCTCAAACATTGTCATAGTTGCTAAACTTGATAATCTTATTAGGATATGTATGGACTTTTGTGACTTGAATAAAGCCTCCTTAAAAGATGATTTTACTCTTCCTAACATAAACATGATCATGGATTCAACTGTTGGACATGCTTTGTTGTCATTCATGGATGTATTTTTTGGTTATAATTGAATCTTCATAAACCCAAAAGATCAATAGAAAACAACATTCACAACTTTTTGGGGAATGTTTTGTTGGGTTATGGCGCCTTTTGGATTAAAGAATATAGGTGAAACTTATCAAAGAGAAATGAGATTGATATTCCATGATTACATACATAAAATCTTGGAATATTATGTTGATTACATCCTTGTCAAATCCTTAACAAGAAAAAGAAACGTGAATGTCCTTTGACAAATCTTTGAATAAATGCATAAATACAACATGAGACTTAATTTATAAAAGTGTGTCTTTGGAGTGGATAGTGGAAAAATATTAGGGTTTATCATATCTAACAGAGGCATTGAGGTGGACACAAATAAAATTGATGTTATAATTAACATGCCACCTCCTTGAAACATTTCTCAATTGCGCACATTATGAGAAAGAATTCAAGCTATCTGTCATTTTGTTTCCTCGTTAGTTGATCAAAATTTACCTTTCACACATATCCTCAAGAAGGATGTACATTTTGTTTGGAATGAGGATTGTAAATAGGCCTTTGAGATTTTGAAGGAATACCTTGCAACTCCACCCATTTTACAACCCACTATTCCAAACAAACTGTTTATCCTTTACATAGCTGCATCAACCCATACTCTTTCAACATTGTTGGCTCAACAAGATGATAATGGAAATGAACATCTTATTTATTACATTAGTCAAACCTTAATCAATTATGAAACTTGATACACACCAATCAAAAAAAAAAATTTGGCTCTTGTATTCACCACTAGTAAGTTGTGATGTTATTTACTAAATGCTGAAATACAAGTCATGAGAAAATTTGATCCTCTCAAATACCTTTTCAATAAAATAGACCTAATAGGATATCTTGCTAAATGGGTAATGTTTTTGACTGATTTTAATCTTAAGTTTGTTTCAAAAAAAGAAATGAAATCCCAATCCTTGACTAACCACTTAGCTGATGCTCCTTCTCCTCTAGTGTTACCTTGCAATCACTCTTTTCCTAATGATAGTGTGTTACCTCTCACAACTGACACATGGAAACTCTATTTTGATGGATCTAAGTGTAGAACATGCTCTGATGCTAGGGTTATATTGAACTCACCTACATGAAATCCTATTCCCTTGTCATATCGATAAAAATTCCTATGTACAAATAACACAACTGAATATGAGGCATTAATTTCCAGGTTACATGCTACTTTAGTCATTGGTATCAAAGATATAATTAAGATCTTTGGTGAATCACAACTAGTAATTAAACAAATCAATGGGACATTTCAAGCTAAACAAGAGAAATTATCCAAGTACAAAGATCTTATCATGCAATTGTTAGAGAAGTTTCAAACATTTACCATTGATAACATCCAATGAAAAGATAATCAGCTTGTGGATGCAATGGCAAGTGTTTCCTCTCTTATCTACCCTTAAGATTTTCAAAATATTTCATATTCACTATTCACCCTATTATGAAACCTTGGATTAATGAAAAAATAGATGAGGTATTCACAACACATGAGGAAAACTTGAGTGAATGGCATGATGCCATCTTTAACTATTGAAAAGAGGCACCTTTCCCGAGCCAACAACTAAACAAATTTGTGCTCATTAATGAAAGCTTGCATCTAAATATGTCATCTATATAGCACATCATTAATGGTATGATGTGCTATATCGAAGGTCGTTCAATGGTATCTTACTCCGATGCTTAAACAAATCTGAGATACCTCTAGCACTTCAACAAGCCCATGAAGATGCTTGTGGTGGAAATTTTGAAGGGAAAAAATTGGCTCAAAAACTTATACATATTGGGTATTATTAGCGCAACATGGAACATGATTGCTTTGACTATGTTCACAAATGTCATAAATGTCAAGAACATAGAAATTTGCATCATGCTCCTGCTAGTGAAATTCAAACTCAACTTCTGATATGACCCTTTGCAATTTGGGGATTGGACATTATAGGAAAATTTTCACCTTCATCTTCCGTTGGACATACCTTTATCATCACT
Organism: Sequoia sempervirens; assembly: GCA_007258455.2. Taxonomy (NCBI): domain Eukaryota; kingdom Viridiplantae; phylum Streptophyta; class Pinopsida; order Cupressales; family Cupressaceae; genus Sequoia; species Sequoia sempervirens. The sequence continues at coordinate 522,476,604 of VDFB02000003.1, read as the reverse complement.
GCGACTAATTATTTCAAAAAATGGGTAGAGGCCATTCCTCTTCAATCTACAACAACTGAGGTAATATGTGCTTTTTATTCTAGAACACATTATTGGTCACTTTGGACTCACTTCCACATTAGTTTCTGATAATGCTACACCATTTAAGAATAATGAAGTGAAGTAATTTTTGGAGACCTTTAATATCCAACATCATTTTTTGACACCTTATTATCTAAAATCTAATGGTCAAGTCAAATAAACTAACAATGTTCTTGAACAAATATTGAAGAAAACTATTAACAAAAATCATAGGGATTGGCACACACAATTGCATTATGTGCTTTGGGCTTATCGTACAAGTGTTCGATCTTCCACAATGACCACACCTTATAATTTGGTCTATGGTAGTGAAGCAATAATGCCCTTAGAGTTAGAAGTTCCTTCACTAAGGATTTCTCTTCAAGGACTTGTTGATGAAACACACTATAAGAAACAACAATTACATCAACTTGAGATGCTCGATGAGCAATGCATTAACACTCCTGAACATCTTCAAGCTTATTACAAATGGAAACATAATCATTACAACCTTACATTTATTCCTCAATCGTTCCAAAAGGGTGAATTAGTTTTATCTACTAATCAATGTAACATCAATGCTAACCCAAAAAAATGCAATAAATTTAGTTCTAATTGGTTAGGACCTTACATAGTTGACAAAACTTTTGGGTCTAGTGCATACATGTTAATCGAACTCAATGACACACCCCTTAAAGAACCTATGAATTCCACACATTTGTATTGATATTATGTCTAATCCCTTTGAATAGTACGAATAATAAAGGAATGTTGTTAGAGTTGTTAGGCCATATCCTATATGCTTTTGCATTGCTCCATTCTTGAAAAATTAGTCATGTATATGTCTTGAGAAATAAAGTGATTATTTAATTCATTTTGATAATTACTTTGGGCTTCATACTATTCAAATTTCTCTTTTGTGTTATGATAAGTTGGTTTTTTTAAATATATTTAATTTAGCATAACATACTTAATCAATATGTTGTATCTAAAGGAAACTGCAATAAGTTTTACTTAGATCACATAAACTCTGTTAAATCATGAAGACATGAATTAAATAATTTTTCCAAGGTTATTTAATTAATCACATTTCCATTTAACATTAAAACACATTAAGACAAATTGTAAAACATCAAATGCTCATATATATATATATATATATATATATATGAATATATATATATATATATATATATATATATATATATATATATATATATATATATATATCAAGGATTTGTGTACATCTCATCCACAATATCCATATGAAACTCCTCAACTATCTAATCCTCTCTTCCTATAGCCATGATACCTCTTCCTAAGTCTCTCCAACCACCTTTAGAGTATAAGGTGACTATCTTGCAGTCATCTTGATGGAGTCGTCTCCTCACTCTCTCATGCAGTAGCATGTAGAGGCATGCTCACCGTGAATAGATGCAGGTGTGGCTCCTCCTCCACGATCGATGGGGGAATGTAATTAGGTTCCATGTACTCCTCTTCAATGGATGTAGGCAATATCTCTACCACTGCCTGACAATAGAATTCTCGCCAGTCTCTTATCACTCCTGCAAGATAGTGGTGCAGGTGTACCCAAGCACATGAAGTTTGCAAATGAAGGTCAATTGGTCAACTGTAGGTGTTGAGGTCATTTAGCATTAGATATGGTATTTTTATGCTAAATAAGGTCAAAAAAGACCATTTATTATGTAATTGGATGTGTTCTGAGTCTTAGGAGTCAATTAGGAAAAAGTTGCAAAAAATGCAAATGTTGTCATAAGCAAAATTGTCAAAAATGCAACTTCTAGGAATATGAATAGTCTAGTATTTCAAAAAGTCAATTATGAATGTTGGGTGGTTATGTTTTGGATGGAATAATTTTATAAAGCCTCTAAAAGGCTCAGACAATTGATGAAGAAGTTTGTATTGAAACATCCATATGAAATAAAATGTTCTTTTCTATAGTTTTCTTTGTTTTATGAACTTTGCTCATATTGCATGGACTTGTACATGATTTAAATGATCTGAATCCTTTTGGTTTTGTAGATACATGAATTATCTTTGATTTTATTCCATTTTGAGAGTCTAACTCTACATTTCAAGGGAGATTTCATCAGTTTTTTGTACCAGCCATGATACATAGAATTGAGGGTTTGATTGTTGTTTATAGGATGTATTAGTCATTCCACCTACTTTCCAGACATATGCCTTAGTTGAATGACTCATCTAATGGTATTTTAGGCATTTCTATGGTTTTTTAGGTAGAGGAGTTGAGTTGTTCAAATTGGGATGTGTAGACATGCAAAATTAACGTGCATTTGATCATGTTCATTCATTAAATAAGCTAGATGGATGTGCATTAGGTCCATTCATCGATTGATCAGATTCACCTTCATTAATTTATTAGGTAATTTCATTAATCTCCATTTCCTAAGATCATTTATTTAAAATCAAGCAAACATTATCATCAACCTTTTAATAAATCAAACATCCATTTAAATTAAATCCCAAATCATATTCCATCATTTTCTGATTTAAATAAATCAAATATCCAAGTCCTAAAAGTCAAACTAACCTAATCGTCATTAATTTAATTAACCATGATTAAAAGTTAATCTTACCCACTTGCATTCTCTAGATATCTCCACCTGCACAAATAAATCAATTTTATTGATTTATTAAAAAGCCCTCATTTTCCCTCAACATGACAAGTTGATTTGTCCCTCCAAAATTGCATTTATTGCTATTTTTCTTGTCCCCCTCTCAAAATTTATTGCAAAATTTGAATTCAAATTCTCCCTCTCATGACACTCTTCCCAAATCTTGCACATCCATTGACCTATCACCACTTGACAAGTGTCCTCTTCTCATTGGTGGATCTTTAGTCCCACATTCACCCTTTTGTACAATCTCTCATCAAGAAAATCTATAAAAGAAGGCCTTAATCCTCATTCATCCATCCACAACTTTTATGCAAGGTTACTCTCTTAATTTGAGAACTCATCTTTCTCATCATTTCCATTGCATTTACATCATCTTGAGATTTGATCAAGGATTGGGAAAGGGTCACTAGCACATGTGACACCAATCCACTATGGAATAGGTAACTTGTGGTTGCTTTTATAATGCTTTTAGTTTTATTTCATCCTTTGTTGCATTTTTAAAGCATTTGCAAGGTATTTCATAGGAGTGTTTCTTGAGGGATTTGTAGGTGCTAACCCTTGTTTGAAGTTAGTGTTTGCAGATTTCAAAAGCACACTCACAATTTGGCACTAGAAGGAGGGCTTAGCACATAATCACCATTTTCAACAACTTACATGACATAGTTTTCTTATTTGACTGACAAATGTTAGCCAAGGGATTTCACGCTTTATTTCATCATCAAACTGAATTTTTCTTATAGAATATCTCTCTCTTCTTCCTTAGCTTTACATAATGCTCAGATTTCATATGATAGGCTACATAATTCATGTGAAAATGTGCATAATGATGCATCTTTA
>VDFB02000003.1:522300384-522472947 GCA_007258455.2 Sequoia sempervirens | reverse complement strand
CCAACTTATTCTCAATTCATGAGAAGTATATTATCTGCACTCAACCATGAACAGTCCTTCCTTTATTTGGCATTCTATACAACTCTTTTATAGTGGTTGTGATGGCACCAGTCCTACTTTGCATTCTTGTATGAGTTGGGTGAATGGGGGCCACCTTTTCCCCCTAGCCATGGATTTCAGAATTTCATTAGCAAGAGCAGTATATCATGCCACCTTTTTCCCAATCTGTGAGATGGTATAGAAGTTTAATGTACATAAATTAAGGTAAAAACTTCTAACAATAGGTGCCAACTTATGCTCCATTCATGAGAAGTATATTATCTGCACTCAGCCGTGAACAATCCTTCCTTTAGTTGGCATTCTATACAACTCTTTTATAGTGGTTGTGATGGCACCAGTCCTACTCTGCATTATCGTATGAATTGTGTGAATGGGGACCGCCTTTTACCCCCAGCCATGGATTTCATTAGCACGAGCAGTATATCATTTCCTTACTCTACTCTGCATTCTTCTATACACCTGTTATGTTAGTTGATGATGGGGCCAACCCTTCAACTTTGAGTTCTCATAAAACCAAGGTCACTTTTCACTCCATCCATGTACTTTGTTAGCTTTATTTTCTAACAACAGGCCTTTCTTTTGCTTCAAATTTGTACAAAATTTGTACAAAATTGAATAGAACAGTCTCTTTTCTGACATTTTTAGGTCTTACCCATTTTGCACTCAACCCCTGGTTCAAATATTTTCTTTTTGCACTTTTATCTTTTAATCCATACACTTTGGTTTGTAAGTTCCCTCTTCCTACTATAACTAGCTGTGCTTATGCATTTCAGACATATGCTTTAGTCATTTTTGGAGACATCAATATAATTTACTTACAATGCATAAAACATATGAAGAAAGCAAGCATTAAAGTTTCATCTCTGCCAAACAGGTTTAACGCCATATCACAAAATTAACATTTTCTAAGCATGAACCATAGAACCCTACAACTGAAAAATTATACCACAAAAAATGGGTCATATCTTTGCCATAACACCACACCCATTAAAAAAAGAGTGAAATTCCCTGATTGTCAAAAATAAGTGGTAATGAAATCTTTCTTTGTTTGTGAAACAGAAGAGAGGTCTATACACTAATACTCGGTCAGGTCATGCTTAAATCTAGTCCTCAAATAATTAGTAAGTTGCACAAAGTTTAGACCAGACTACTATGGAAAACTACACTAATACATGGCCTCTCAAAAACTTCAAATATCTGACTACAAGTGAGCAAATATTATCCACTATTCACAAACCTCAAAAGATTTTTCCAGCAAATATAAATCCACAAAAAAAGACAAAATCAAGTCTTCAGTATGGCACGTACATACGTTTATTTACTCTAATCTGCTAAGTCTAGCATGCTTTATCACAAAAGCTTAAGTCCAAAAAAGCAACATTTCTAAATGCTGGAAAACACTAATGCAAAACACAAGCCCTGTCGAACCTCAGAGTATACCAACTTCAATTCAAACCAAAGAATTCAAAACATTAAATATCTATTATCAGCCACTTCAAGCTTCTATAGTTCATAACTTTAGGAAAAAGGCATCTAGAGAAACTGTATAGGTGAGAAAGGAAAAAGAACATCCATGACACCAAATGTGTCCTTTATCTAAACAGTTTCGCCATACAGATCAATTTACTTTATATCACATTATTCCTAAGAGGATTTTTTACCTAAAGAGTGACCTCAGTTCCAATTATACAACTCAGGTGAAACACAATCATCTATATACAGTAGTCAAAGTTTGATAGTACTGAAACACTAAAAACGAAGGTAAATCATTTCTCCAAAATTTGTAGTTTATTTTCCAAAATTTGTTCGTGAAGGTCTCTTTCTAGTTAATACGAACTGTGGAAGCTTGAAAATTCTATCAAAAAATCGTACTCAATTGTAACCATACCAAAACCCTAAAAACCAAACTATAGCTTTAAAAAGAAATTTAAAACCCTAAAACAACGTATCTAACCAAAGAAAATTGAACCAAAAGACAGAACAAAAAAATAAGAACGTACATTATAGAAACGCTGATTGAAATCTCCGGCCAAAAGGTGTCCACGAATCTGTCAAGATTTGTGAGTGCATGAAGCTTTAGCACAGGGTGTTGTTCGTTAAGCAGTTCCAATAGCCCGCTGGCCAATATTATGATAGTCACCATGATTGAAGCTTCGAAATCCTCAACAATAACTTGTTAACAACCCCGCCCGCCCAACAATGATTTAACGCAGAAAAAAAAAAACAGCTCGCAGTATTTGGATTCGTTAAAAATGGTCTTGGTTTTCTTTTGTTTATTTTATTCCAGTAGTTATGGATTTGCACTGCGTATGAAAGTAAGTGTAGGCGCTTTTCCAGATTTTTGTAAAGTTTTCGACCTGAAAATGTTAAAAAAGAACCGGGGCAAAATGCAGAGGGCGGGACACAAAATGCAGAGAAGAGACTTCTATAACAGTTGGAGGAAAGCATATCGCAGGTAACGCGAAAGCCATTGTGTCACATCACTACAGTGGAGAAATTATTGATGCTAGGAAGTTGCCAGTGAGCTAGAAAGTACAAATATTGAAGAAACAATACAAAAAAATATTTACAGTGGACACGTCTGTGAAAGTGGCCAACCCGCCAGATTTATTGAATAGGCTTTAGAAAGCTTCAACCAAATGCGACTGGCAGGTGTAAAGCCCGACCCTATAAGCTTTGCCAGCATCCTTCCCGCCTGTGCAAGGATGAGAGAAATAGTGGACCTACAAGAAAATACCTTGGAAAGCGACATTTACTTCAACTGCAAAATTTCTCCAACACCAGCAGTAAAAGGAATGGAGGTTTAACAGCCATTGCCTTAATATGAAAGGGTTTGCATTGCAATAGGCATGTCGTGCTGAAGCAGCTTGAAAGTGAAAGAACTAATTGGTTGAAGATTCGCCCCTTCTTACTTGGAAGAAATCACCCAACGCCACTGGTAAAAGCAACGAAGGGTTAGCAGCCATTAGCAGCAATTGAATAATAAAGAAAGGGTTTTAATTAAAATAGCGCGTGAAGCATAAATTGCCTTCTCCCTTCTGATGTTTCCTTGCTCTCCTCCTGTCATAACCGCCATTGCCATATTATTCTAAAGAAGGCCACTTGAAAAAGTAATGGAAATAGGCAGATAGGGAATACAGCCAGACACAAGCTACTTCAACTCGCACGCAAAACCCCGAAAGTCGAGGTAAAATTAATACAGTGTGCAGGTAGGAGCTGGTACGGTGTTTACCGATATGAATGATCCTTTTATTTTTGTACGCAACCCACTCCAACACTCAAAACCTTTCCGGTGGGAAATCCCACCGGAATAGTCAACCGGCATCAGACAGTAGACTTTTCCGGTGGAATTCCCATCTATAATAGCCTATCGGCTAATGAAGGCTTTTGAATTTATTTGAAAAAAAATCACTATAACTTTTTTTGTAAATGCCAATTATTTGTTTTACCACTGTCTATTGTTTGCCCACTTCCGTTGTCTCGTTAGAAATAAGGATTGGTATTTTGCATTTTTACTTAGAAGTTAAAATAATATTTAAATTAAATAATATTTTATACAATAAAAGTGTACATGCTTTAGCACCGCTTTTCCTCCACATTTATGAATTTTTCATATGATAAATAAATTTCCGTATTTTCAGTGCTCCCTTCTATTTAGAATAATTATAATCTTATATTTAATATTTTATACAATGTAATTTAAAAAATATATATATTATAATTATATATTTATAGTAGAAATTATTAAATAGAAATATAACAAATTATATGTATTGCATATTAAATTATATATATAATATTTATTATTATATATAATTTTGGAGATAATATAAATTGAATTACTCTTATTTATTATTTTTAATATAATATAATTTATCTCTTCTAGGGTAAATCGTTATCTTGGAGGATAACACTCTTCTATTAGATCAGAAAAGAGATTACATGTAGATTTATCGTATACTTATGAGCCCCCTCCTGGAAGAACACAAACTAGAAAAGATTGGTGCCAGAAAGACCCCATACACTAATATAATATAAATTATTAAAGTATAAATTATATTATAATATTATACTTATGTTTATTGTTATATATAAAATCTAATATAATATAAAATGTTTAAGTTGTGTTTCAATTTTTGTAAGTGGATGCATAGATGGTTTGAAGCTATTACTTCTTCATTGAGACCTTTGTTAAAAAAAAATATCATTTACTAAATGGTCTACCATTTCATCTTGTGTATTGTACAAATGTATGCAAAAAATAGACCAAGTTTCTTTAGAATTAACCTAATTGCAACTTTCCATTGACAATACATGATGACAAAGTACAAAAGCGACTGCTCTACACTCTTTTCCTAAATCAATAATCCTATCTTTTTATCACTAGACAAACAAATCCCATCTTATCTTCCATTGTCGTATTCTTGAATAATTCTCCTACACGTCCTGCAAGAATAAGTGAATACTTTGTGGAGGATTAACAATAATTCATCTTGATTAGATCTAGCCAGAGCTTCCAAATTTGTTATAATAAAACTATGTGAATAGTCTCCAATTCTAGTTAGTTAAAAAACTACACTTCTTAAGGAAATCCTACATGTATTCAAGTAGATTTGGTTAAAAAATTAAGCAAATTGCAATTCAAGTCAACCAACTAATTCGCCTAATCCACATGATTGTTTTTTCTCAGTTCATTGTTCATTACGCCTTAACACCTCTTGGGTCCCTCCTTCCACCATTGACAAGGCAAAACTAGCACAACACATCAATAATCTCAAAATTCCTACACTATTTGATATTAATGAAACCATTGCATACTACTAAAACAAAACTTTGGAAAATCCAAATTAACTACATGTGCAATGCTTGTCACATCCAGGCCTCACAAGGCAACATAGATGTAGCAACCTAGAAATTTTAATAACAAAGAAAATGCAACCATTAGAACAAACATAAATGTCTTTGAAACTAAATCATTTGAATTGCAAATGTCAACATTTGCATGTATATGCTTTCAAAAGGGTTGAAGTTCATATTATAGGCTTTAGAGATTTCTAAGCAATTGCAATTTTTAGGTTTAAACCCGCATTTTGCAACCTTTGCTAGCATCCTCCCTACCCATGCCAAAATCAAAGCATTGACAAGGAACATGAACTATTTGAAAAAATGCCTTAAAAAGATGTCATTTCATGGATTCCAATGCGATGGAACCCTAAAAAAAATTTGTTCCATCTTAAACCCTTATTACATTTGGACGTAGGGTTGTTATATGAGGGTTTAGGGTTTTTATTTTTTATGAATGCTTATAGGGTTCTATTTTGTCATTGACTCCTTATTACCCATTTCCAGTCATTTTAAAACATCTTATGTCATTCATTGTCATCTGGTAACCGGTCCCTCAAGCCTAAGTCTGGTTCTTCCATTTTATAAGGTTAAGTAAAGGATCTTTTGGCCTTTACATTCTTTGCATTTAGTGACAGAAGTTTTTGAGTTTATTATTCTCATGTCATCCTAGGGATCCCCTTCACTATGAACAAATTAAGTGCGCGTGTTTGAATTCTTTCACTTAAGTCCTGACGACCATTGTGTTCTTATCGCTCATCATTGATTACTTCAAGAGTGCATATTTTGAATTAGTGGCGGGTGATGAAGTCATATTTTTACGCCATCATTCATCAAAAATTGCTACTAGAACTCCTAGATCAAATGTGCAACGAGCGATGTCCTTTGTATTGTTGAAGGATCGCTCATTGCTAACGGTTTTCAAGATTTAAAATTCTTAATAGCGATGAGTGATGCCTCGGTCTTGTGTTCTTGTGTTCTTATCACTCATCGTGGATGATCATAAAATGATTATTTTAGGATCAGTGATGAGTGATATGATCAAACTCCCTTACAATCGCATGATCGTGGATCTATTTTAAAATGCTAAGTCCACATTGGTGATCTGCAATGCATATTGTAAACTTTGCAAATCCCCCCATTGCTAATTGCTTGCAAAATCTATGAGGATAATTAGTGATGAGTGGTGGCCTTATGTTTTATCAATCATCACAAATTCATTTTTGAACTTGAGTTTTGAATTAGCGACAAGTGTTGTTATCTAAAAGGTTTTCTTTCACTAATATGATGAGATCCTATGAGAAATCCCTTTTGTTCCATTTATTTTTATGTAGGTGTACATATCTGAATCTGATGCCTTTAGTACATCTCTCATCGCTGATAGGAGCTTGGGTGAAAATTTTGAATTAGCAATGCACTACAGAGGAAAGGACGTAATCAACAGACAGGCCACATAACTGAGGGCTAAATTTTCATCATGGGTATGTTTACATCACTGATGATACCAATAAAGGATGAGATGCATCTGCGATAGGAGATGACTGTTGATGGAATGGAAAATGTGGTAGGATCTTGAGGAATTAGTGTAAAGCAAAAAGGAAAGTGGCAAGAGGACTGAGGAACTGTTGATGAAGTTTTAAAATAGGATGATCTAATGGACTAATAATCATTGCATGGATAATTTCATCACTAATTACACCCTAAAACTTGGGGAAGATCAGCGATGAGAAATTAAGCGTATAAGGAAATTTTCTCTCTAAGAAGAATTGGTCTTGTGTACTTCACTGATATTAATGAAAAGCATGAATTAGGTTGGTGATACATGTTGATTGACAAATCACAACAATTGACTTTGCATTGTTTTTTTCTATGAGAAACTTGCTAAAGGCATAAAAGACAAGACTCATATCACCATGGATGAAGTTTTAAATGCTTTAAAATCAAATGCCTAAATTCAAATCTGAGTTGTTAAGTTATCAACTCACTCATGTGAGGAGCTCTTGAATCATTAATTCTACCTGCTTCAAACTTCTTATTTAATACAGATTGCTTGTTGATCACCTTTGTCATAATTTAGTATATAGTGAATGAGAGGTGTGGGTTAGTAAGGAATTGTGTGTGTATTAATTATTCCTGAGTTAGGAAGTAGACAATCTTGTCCTAGGTAAGTAGGTATGCCATGGTGGTTTGAGAGTCTAAGAAGTTGAGTTTGCTTGAGTCTAATGAAGATGCTCTTGACGATGAAATTGGAACTCAAGGAGCTCCTAATATGCCAAAAGGTAGAATGGGACTTAGGAAATTCAAGGAGTATAGTGACAAGGAGAATCATGATCCACAAGGCCTGATAGTTTAAGAAGAATTAGTCAAACACAAAGAGAAGAGGATGTTGGAATATGAAAAGTAGGCAAGGAGAGAAAGTGAGCATTGTAATACTTATCTGGAAGGATGTAATTCTCCATGTGAGGTTTCTAATAACCCTTTAGATAGTGAGGGTGACACTTATCCAGAGGGTGATTATTATCCCCTCTCCTTGGTACCATTTGAGGATTCTAACAAAGAGGTAGTGACAGTTTCTCTAGTCCCACCACGAGCAAAACATGGGTGAGTATCCTCTAAGGTTGATGACTTAGAGTGATGATTGCACCTTGTTTTTGTTTTTGATGAAACCATGCCCCTTATGTTAGGATTATCCCATTCAAAAACAAATGTGATTTCTTGTTTCTAGTGCTAATGTGGAATGTTTTTGGCCTGGTATGTAGGAGAAGTGCTAGACTAATTGACCTTGGTGGTGTGTATGTTGTTTCTAGACGATACAGAAGTTTGTGTTGGAGCTGCTATTGGAGAATCTTCTTTGGTCAAAAAGGATGAGGATTCAACACAATTGCAAAAAACTCTACCTTTTGATGAGCTAGCACGTCTTCATTCAAGGAATATGGAATGTGGTCTTTTACTCTTCCATTTTCCTTAAATTATTGCATGTAACTAACTAGGAATGTCTCAAATTTGGGTACAAATGAAATGAATTGTAAATGTAATTAATCTGAACGCTTCTTGCTCCCTTGTTCTATAAAAGGGATATCATGGCTTATTATGAGGGTCAAATTCTAAAGTATCAAACAGGGTTTTAGGTGAAAATTTTTTTTAGTAAAGGAACTTTGAATAGAAATATTGGTAATAGGCCAGTGGTTTGTCTTGGATAAGAAATATTGTATGTATTGATCTTAAATGAGTTTTGTAGAAATTATTGTTATTGAAACAAATATTAGTCTAGAAGAAAATACTCTCCTATGTAAGTTCTTTACAAGTTATAAATGAGAAATACTAAGGGTCTTATCATTTATCTTCAGATATTCCATTAGAATGTATTACTCTATTTTTATCTTTAATTCAAGGAGTTAATTAAAATGCTTGAATAGGGTTATAAACTTTGCAAGTAATTGCTTAGGATTCATAAGAAGTAAATTTTTTAGGCATAGCGAGTTTTCATAAATGCAAAGGAGTATGAAAATAGTCCACCTATCTCTAAATTGAGTAATTTGTAAATTACTAATCCTTACATATTTGACTTTGTTGCTCCAATTGATGAGACACTGGTCATTTTATTAGAAAATCTTGCATAAAATGAACAAATAGCATTTCAGGCCCTAGACTTAAGATAAGACAATATTCAGTAAAAAATATTTTTAAGGATAGTGTAGGTGGGGATCATCCCCAATTCCTAGCAAATATCTAGTCATTCACTTGAAAATCTGCCAAATCTTTAGTGAGAAGGATTTTATTTGCAATAAATAGGAATCAATCTATGTATAAATGTGTTACTAATCAAATATACTTCATGAAAACACAACTAGGATTACCCTCCTAGGTTTCACAGAGCTTGAAGTGAAGGATTAAGGACCATAAAATCCTATGCTCATTGTGTTGGCCACTAACCTAGTAGTTCTTCATCATAGGAGTTGGCTACTTTTTAGAGAATTGCTTGGTTTTGCTAGAAAAATCACCAACACAATGATTTATAGGCTAACTTTTTGCAACTTTTAACCAAATACAATTGGTTGGTGTAAAGCCATATTCCACAACTTCTCCAGTATCATCTCTTCCTGTGCCAAAATGGGAGCTTTGGAATAGAATATGGAGTTATTGACATCTATCAAAACATCATGGAATAAATATTTTTCCAGATATTATAGTTGGAAATGCTCTAGTAAACATGTCTACAAAATGTGGAATCATAGAAAACACACGTGAACTATTTGACAGAATGCCTCAAACAGAGGTTAGCTCATGGAATGCAATAATTGCAAGATATGCACAAAATGGATTTTTTGAAAAATATTTGTATCTTTAATTTTTCAAATAGATGAACTCTATCCCAACCTATTGAAGCACAGGATCCATGAGCTCTTCCACCATAGACTTCCCATCTCCAAATAGAAACTTTGCAAAATCATCTTTGCGAAGCTTCACACAAGCATGCAATCCATCACGCCTCTGTCAAACTCTCCTTTTCTGAAATCTCTGTTGGAAAAGGTTCTTTCTTGTCTGAAGAGCCCCAGGCAATTGCCTTGAGACTCCACTCCATCATCTCCTATCTTACATTGCAATCTTGATCCTTTCAATAGATGAAAGATGAAGAAGGTCACAAATGGGTCTACTAGCTTCTCTGAAAATGTCACAACCATCTTGAAAGATAGGATTATGGAGAGACTTGATTAGAAACTCTATTATCTCCCTTGAAATCCTCCCTGAATTAATACGCATGCATCACCTATTTGAAGCATGTGTCTTGCAAGAGCAATCTGGACAATACCTAGACTCTTTGGGAATCTACGTGGCATGAAGCAAAGACTAAAGGGCTACCAACGTAGGATTATTGTTATTGTTGCTTATCAATCATGTCAATTGTAATTAATATATTACACTCGACAATGTGGTCATTAGATATTTTTAGTGTCTTATACTAGACAATGTCATCATTAGAGATTTTTTTAGTAATATATTGGTCGCAACAGTTTTATTTTATATAACTAATATTAAGTGAGGTCCTTTACACATCAGATAATATTGCTAAGATATTTCATAATGATTGTTTTCTTTTATGATATATAAATAAATCAAGGGGTTAAGGTTTAGGTGTTAATGGAATCCTTATTATAATATTATATTTTATTTACAAATAATAAAAGTTATATTTTCAATTTATAGAGTAATGTATTATAGGAATTGTATAGTACAATTTTAAATAAATTTAATATGCATAATGGTTTTTTTAGATATTAGTGATGATTTTGATTTCTATGCAGTGTATCAATTATTCAGTGTAACCCATTGCACACCTAAAGTGCAATAACTAGTTTATACTCTGCAGTAATTTTTGTTTTTGGTTTAACATAGTATATGCAATTTTTTGATATCCCTAATTTGATATGCATGTTTGTATGTATTTCATTCCCATTAAATGACATGGTAATTTTAAATTTTTTACTTTTATTTTTTAATTTTGAAAAAATAAATTTATTCAAAAAAATGTGTTATTGAATAATTTTGTTACAAAAATAATTTTTGTAATTGTAATAGAAAGAATACTATGAAATTTAAAAAAAAGAAAAATATTCAACCTTAATCACTATAACACTTTACCAACATTTTTATAACTTTTTTTCAGTACACCATAAAGTTTATAAAAAAATATATAAATAAATTGAACCAATTAAATACAACATGTTAAATAATGTCACATATTTTTCACTCCTTTAAAAGATAAATAAATAAATATCATAAAAAAATTCAAAAGATTTTATAAAATTATAAAATAATAAATCATCTATCAAAGTCTCTAATTACCATCCATTCCCATTCTCCATAATATTTTACTATTTGTAATGTCTTTTGTTTATAGTCTACTTTATCATAATAATGTCCCCAATACTAAATGTAATATCTAAAATATTATCAAATAAATAAATTGACTATAATACTTGACCAATATATTTACAACTTTTTAATATAATATAAAATCTATAAAATAAAATATAAATAACTTGATAAGAGGATTAAAAAATAAATGAATCAGTAGCATAAAAGAATTCTAAAGTTTTTCGAAGATTATACAAACTCATCTACCAAAATCTTTGTAATTATCATCCATTCCCATTCTGTGCAATATTTTAATATTTGCACTGCTTTTTGTTTATAGTCTGTTTTATCATAACAATTTTCCTGCAGCAATTCCAATGCTTTCTTTGCCGAGAAAAGAAATTCTAAATGGGCACTGTCTTGTGGAAAGAGGCCACCCGTATAACGACAACGAATGACCCAAATGCCGCTTATTTAAGCCATGCTTTGCACTCAAACTACTCTCAAAAGAAAATGGGAAAGAAAATTTTCGTGGTATCATTAATGCTAATGATGCTCATATTTGGAGTGCCGATGGTGGCTTCGCAGACTGATTACTGCCAGACCGATGCAGATTGCAATGGGTATCCTAGTGAACCTCCTGACCAGTGCTGCAACATTGGATATTGTGGGGATGGCTATGGCTATTGCTGGCGTAATGGATGTTAGATCTTTATTGTTTTTTTCCTCAAAATCTGGTTTTGTGTATGCATCTCACATGGAAAAATTTATGTAGAAGCTTTTTTCTTTGATGTAAGATTTAATGTATGCATATCGATTATTTTTCAGTTGTGGATTGTAGTTTGTATTCTGATAACTGAAATTATTCAGTTTTTAAGAAAAAATAAAAATTAGAAAAATGCTGTGTTGGTTTTATTAAAGTTGTCATGATATGTCTGGATCCATGGGAGTTTTAAGATGAAATTGTTTTACATTTCATACTACAGTAGATGTGATGTTTGGATGAATCAGTGTTATAAGATATTGAATGTGATGTAGTGGTTTTCTACACACTTTCTTTGATTTTTTATTTTTTTTTAAAAACTACTACATCAATATTTATTTTGTTTAACAAATTTTAAGGTTGAAGGTTATTATATTTTTGAACTTCTATTAAATATATAGATATAGGTATAACGAATGTATCTTTTTATAAATGTTTCTATTATTCATGTATTAATTTTTTGTGTGCTTTTTTAACTGACTGATCACTATACAAAATTATATGATATTATATTGGAATTTCATCCCTTGGATTGTCAAAATTTTCAATGTTTGAATGTGTAAATAATCTGAAGTAAAAATATTGTGTATGGCTTTTGTATGTAGCTGGCTAGAACATTTGTTTCTTTAGAAACCCACTTTAAAAAAATGAAAAAGAAAAAAAAAAGCCACTCATCAATATCTTATTTGTTAATTTTTCAGTATTTGAATGTCGAAAAGAATCTGAACAAAAAAGCATCGTGTATGATTTTGTATATCTTTGACTAGAACATAATTTCTCTAAAAACCCACTTTAAGAAAATAGAATAAAAATAACCATCAATATCCTTTTTATTTACTTAACAAGTTGCCATGTTTATTCTCTAAAATCCCACTTTAAAAGAATAAAATAAAAATAACCATCAATATCTTTTTTATTTACTGAACAAGTTGTCATGTTTATAAATCTTTATGAACAAATAGGTATAAGAAATGTATGGTTCTACGTTTTCTACTCTCAACTACAATCATCAACTACACAATAACCATCTAAAACTTTCTCCCAATACATGTTAATAATTTAAGTATAATTTTCAATATGTAAAAACTGCCCCAACGAAGAGGAGAAAATCTGCACAATTTTTTTCTTTTTTTTCTATTCATCATGCAAGAAGGATCACATAGAAGGTTAGACTCATATAATGAATAATGGTGATCAACTTCACCATTATAATATCATATTAGTTACATAAACATACTAGTACGAATTGCTGCATTAAACCATAAGGAAGATACTAACTCGCTTGTACATACCTTCATGATTGAGTTTGAGTTATCTCCACGTCCCTGCTTACTTTGCTCATGGTGGGGTGCAAACTGATCCCAACCAAAGTGGGTTCAAACCCTATCCACCCCTCCAAGATGATTATGTGGCCTATGGTGAGAGAGAGATAGTGTGTCATTCAATCCCCTAAACTATGTGCAAATTGTCTTCCTAGTGACCCTCTTTCCATGGTACACCTAGCTATGGTAGCTTAAGGATCCCTTAACGGCTATAGGGATTACACAGGGAGTTCATTCTACCTACTTGAGCTTGCTAGGGAATTTTCTTTCCTGATGTCCTATTGGCTAAGCAACCAAGAGTAGCCATCATTGGCATGGAAGGTCCCTAGACTAATGACCATCTCCAACTAGTACTACTCCTAGACTCTTGTCCATCTCGAGCATATTGCTGCCCCTAGACTACTGTCCATCTCGAGCCTAGTGTCGCCCCTAGACCATCGTCCATATCAAGCTTAGCACTGCCCCTAGAATATAGTCCATATCAAGCATAGTATTTCCCCTAGTCTTTTGTCCATCTCGAGCCTAACGCTACTCCTAGACTATTGTCCATCTCGAGTAGTACTATTCCTTGGCTTAGGCCTAGCATTGGACAAGAAGTAGGTTCCTAAATCAACTCAGTAGGTTCCAACTTAGGATCAATAGTATCCCATCATAGCTACAACCAACATGGCATGGCCAGATATTTCAAGAAGAGCACCTCTTACTCCTAGACACTTTATGGTGGAGGGGAGGTAACTCTGCATCTCTAGCTAGCTTGAGGTGGTTACCTATTCTATTAATTCCTTCGAGAATAATTTTCAAAACACGAAGCTATGGGGACTATAATTCCATACTACATCAGTTCAAGTACTCCATTAGAGGAGAATGACTGCCTATTTGCTTGTTCATAACAAAAATAACCCACATATAGATGATTGTCCTAGTAGCCAACAAGGAAGAGAGGTATGGAGGGGATATTTAATGTGTGGACAAGGATAGGTCAATTCAATTTCCCCCAAATGTTGCTTACATTCTACCATTTCTTCGTCTTAGATTTACCCTAAGGTTATGAAAGAGTTATTTTATCAATAACATTGTTTGATGCTTCAATTTGGGAAACCTCTATGAAGAGGGAATACCTTGCCACTAACAATTTTAAGTAGAGATTATACAATGTGTAGGTGTTACATAGAGTTAGCATCCCACAAATTTTCATTTAAATTGTAATAGATTTCACCCGCACCATTTCCAAGGTAAAATTGGTCCAATAAGACAATAGCTAAGGGAGTTATCTTAATTTTTTCTTATATCAGACTTACCCAGCTCCACTTCTAAAGTAAGATCAGACCATTATGGCAACAACTAAAGGAGATATCTTACTCATTTGCATCAGATTGGACTTGCTATCTTACTAATAAAAAATTGACCATTAAGACTATGCTAGAAGAGGTATTTTAATGCATTTGCACCATTTTTTACCAGCTAACTTACTAAAAACCAAAACATTTAAACTATGCTGAAAGAGATAATTTAATGCATTTGCTTCATTTTTTTGACCAACTAACTTTCTTGCCAAAATTGAGACCATTAAAACTATGCTGAAAGAGGTATTTTAATGCATTTGCTTCATTTTTTACCAGCTAACTTTCTTGCTAAAAACCAGACCATTAAAATTATGCAAAAAGAGGTATTTTAATGCATTTGCTTCATTTTTTGACAAGCTAACTTTCTTACTAAAAACCAAACCATTAAAATTATGCTGAAAGAGGTATTTTAATGCATTTGCTTAATTTTTTTTGTTTAGATTAGGCAAGAAGAGATTCCCTATTCAAGCACCCCATCCTACAGCTGGTGTGAAGTTTATTTTTCTGAGTTCTTAGTTTCTTAAATTATTTCCTTTACACTTGCTTAAATTTATAAAGTAAAAATACAGCTCCTAGCTCTTAAGCATGTGGTGAGCTCTCAAAACAAATTATTGCAAAAACTTTACATCAAGATTCCAAAGCCAAAATAAAATTTCACAAAGGCTATATCATAGAATGGTATTGCATAATAGAAGGATTTCAAACCTGAGATGGTGAGATCTGGAGTAGAAAAATGGAATGCCCTAGTTACCAAACTCTGGTCTCCTCTTCAAAACTCGTCCAGTCCCTTGAAACAACCACAACCTTCTTCTTTCTTTTCTCTTCCCACCATTTTCTCTTCCAAAATGAGATCTTTGCCAGTTTATTTAAGGAAAGAGGGACGAGTTTCTCCATGGCATGCTAGTCAAAGTTCTTTCCTACCATTGGCAGTTGTTGCAGGGGTTTCTAGGCCTCTTCATGCTTTTGTTGTCCTCCTCTTCACCAATCTTCTTCCTTCTTGGTTGATATTTCTGCCTCTACTACTGTCTTAGCCACCTTCTTCTCCTGTGAAAGCATTTCCTTCCTTTTCCTACGTCCTTCTCTTTCCTTCCATATTTTCTCAATGATGGACTTTATTTCTTCTTTTCATTTATTTAGATTAATGGGAGTCTTGGTTTATACGCCCCTTGCAAGTGACATTTCAATTTTTTTGATTTATTTTTATTTTTATCCACCATAACATTATATAGTCACGTGATTCATTTCCTTGTCTCTCTCTTTTTTGTTTAACTCCCATCTATTTTATTTATTTAATATTCATGGTGAGTGTTTGTTTTTTCATTGTCTTTAAATTTTGTTTTATTTTATTTTATTTAATATTTTGCAGTTACTAAATTTATGGTTTGTTATTTATTATTTATTATTTACTTGTCCTCAATTCATTTATTTATTTATTTTTTCAATCATAGACCTTAACCGAAACATTTAAGTGGTCCTAATGGCTCTACCTAGCCAAGTCAAGTAGCTCTAGCAAAAATATATATATAAATCCTAGGTTGGATGAACCTCAGGCTACTAGAATCTATAGACAAGGTCAACAATAGAATGACATACAAATTTTATATCTCTCAACCAACAAAACCACATAATCCACCTCACTTTGCACCCCTGGCACCTCCATCCAACAATAAACCTCACACCAGTACAACAACCAAATTGATAGTCCACATTAATCAAACATTCAATGCATTAAATTAAAATAACATAATAGGAGTGATAATCACAATAATAATAATAACATCAAGGTTCCTATTTAACACACACCCACATAGTTATTTATGTTAGCACATTATAGTCTGAAGTTCCAACCCTAGTCCAAATTACATCGGGGCTAGGGTCATGCAAAATGATTAACAAGGTATCGAGGGGATATGACTGACTTCCCTCCTTAGGATTAAGTTGGCTCGGCTTAATGAAACAAGTATGGATATTCTAGTTTCATTAAATTTTCATCTTCCCAAGTAGCTCCTTGTTCCCCATATTGGTCGCATAGGACTTTAACTTGTTGGATAGTTCTATTGTGCAATTGCAGATTGCGCCTGTCTATAATTGTGAGCGGTTTGAGGTGGATATCTCCAGCGTCTTCTACCTGCAGATCCTGCCAATTAATTACGTGTGAGGGGTCAACAACATATTTCTTAAGCAAGGATACATGGAATACATTGTGAATGTGAGAGAGAGATGGCAGAAGAGCTAGTCGGTAAGCTACATGGCTAATTTTCTCAAGTATCTCAAAAGGCCTTATGAATTGTGGAGCCAGCATAGTAGCCTTTCCAAACTTTATTGAGCTTTTGTGTAGTTTGACATGTAGGAACACCTTGTCCCCTACAAAAAATTCCCTTGGTGTATGCTTGGTATCCACAGAACTTTTTTGCTGATTTTAATCCTCCTTCAGTCTTTCTCTTATAACTTTCACCTAAGTATCATATTCCTAAAGAAGCTTTGGCCCTATAGTTACTCGACTTTCTAAACTGTCCCAACCTATAGGCATTCTATTCTTTCTACCATACAATGCTTCAAACGGTGCCATTTGTATGGAAGAATGGTATGAATTGTTATATGCAAATTCTACTAGTGGTAGATACTCTTCCCACTTAGTTGTCCAATCCATGGCATACATTCTGAGCATGTCCTCCATGACTTGGTTAACTCTTTCAGTTTGGCTGTCTGTTTTAGGGTCGTAAGTTGTACTAAAATTGAGTTTGGTTCCTAGGGTGGTCATAAGAGAGGTCCAAAACCTAGAAGTAAACAACTTATCCCTATCCAAAATGATTACCTCAGGCATCCCATGTAGTCTAATGACTTCCTTTATGAATCTTTTAGCCAAAAATGGGGCATCATCCTTCACATTTCCTGGTATGAAGTTTGCTACCTTGGTTAGTTTATCAACTGCCACTAATATACTGTCATGTTGATGCCGAGTTTTAGGCAATCCCATCAAAAAATCCATGGAGATTATCGACCACTTATGCTATGGTATATCATGAGGATATAGTGTCCCAGTGGGATGACAATGCTCTGCCTTAACTTGTTGGCATTCAAGGCATTTGGCAACATAGCAAGCTATTTCCTTTTTCATTCTTGGCCAAAATTAATGAGTTTTTAGGTCTGCATACATCTTAGTCACCCCAGGATGTGCTTGATAAGGCACACTATGGCCTTCTATGAGAATTTTTGTTCTAAAACCACCCTCTTCCAGTACATAAATTCAGTTCAAATAATGAATAATTCCATCATTTCCCACATGATACTCAACTAGATTAATCCCTCGTTGTATTTCTACCATCATTTGTTGACAAAAGGGATCCAATTTTTGCATTTGCTTGATCTTTTCTGGTAGTTCGACTTAAGGCATCTAAAACACAATTTTCTTTTCCTTTAACATATGAGATATCTATCTCATAGTTTCTTAAGAATTCTAATCACCTTCTTTGACGTGCATTCAAATCTGGTTGGGTGAACAAATATTGGAGTCCTTTATGATTAGTGTTCAGCTTGAAGGGTCTTCCTACCAAGTAGTGTTTCCATACCTTTAAGGTATGCATGATTGCTGCCAGCTCCAAGTCATGGGTGGGATAGTTGAGTTCGAGATCCTTCAATTTCCTGGATTCGAAGAAAATCACTCACCTATTTTGCATTAGCACTCCACCTAGCCCATCCAATCAAGCATCCATCTAAACCACAAATTCTTTATCCGGACAGGCACTTGCAAAATTGGTGCGGTGGTAAGAAATTCCTTCAACTTCTGGAATGCAATGTCACATTTTTCTGTCCATTCAAACTTCTTTCCCTTTTGTTGAAGGGAGGTTATGGGGTTATCTATCTTAGAGAAGTTCTCTACAAACCGTCGATAATATCCTACCAAACCCATGATTTTCCCTATAATTTTGGCCCCTCTTAGTTTGTCAAGAAGCCTTCCCTTTAGCTTTAGTTTCTTGATTACCCCTCTATTTTTTATCAGAGTGGTTCGAGGAATATTCCTTTTGTTTGCATTCTTGCTTGCTCTTATGCTTTTCTTCAGCAACCAAAGCTACCTCCACTGCCTGGTTTAATCTTTTAGGTCAAGTGAGCTTGGTTGCATACACAATATTCTTATTCAATCCCAAGATAAACTTGTTTACCCGATCCTCAAGATTCTTCCTTCATATAAAGTACATGACAAAGTAAGCTCATGAATTTGGACTTATACTCAGCTACCGACATTCCTCCTTGGCACAGTGAATGGAATTCAGTCATCTTTTGGTCTCTATGATGAGCAGAAAGGTACTCCTTGTGAAACCACTTGGTGAACTTGTCCCAAGTTAGTTGACATATATCATAGTTCTTGATTTCTGCCAAATGTTCCCACCAAATTGAGGCTTCTCCTTCTAGGTGATAAATGGAAATCCTAGCCTTGGTGTTGGAACTTAATTATATCAACCCAAAATAATTATTCATTCCAATGAGCCAAGCTTAAGTGACATCCCCACCCCCAGTCCCATCAAACCTAGGGGCTTGCACTTTCTTCAATTCTTGAATTAGTGGGTCCTTTCCCACTCCTCGTTGTGACTCTGATCTAGAGTGACTGTAAGTGGGAATTCAAGAGATTCTCTCATGTTATTGAATTGTATTCCTATTGTGCTCCCTATCTGACTCTTCCGTTCCAATGTTAGTGTTGTGGTTAGTGCCTTGCTCTTTTTTTCTTGTTAGTTCCTCGATTTGTTGCTCCCATGATGTTATTTTTGCACGAAGTGAATTTAATTTAGCTTGCAACTCTTCAAGTATGGTAGGAGGTGGAGACGATGTACCCCTACTTGCACACAACATTTCAGTGAGGCTAGGGCTTGCTCCCCTCCTCAAAGTTCTCTTCATTGATTCATATAGGTTTTGCGAGGAAAAAAAGGGTGTTATTTAAGTGTCATCATTATTTTGTTTTAAATCTAGTCTTAGATCATATTTAGAATCAAGAAATTCATATGCAATATAAGATTCCTGACATTAAATATTCCATTCTCATTCACCATAACACCTTTATTTTTAAGCATATATAAGTCTATATACATATATCATTAATAGTTAGAAACATAACAAAAAAGAAAGACGATGTTTATTTAGTACTAATTCATCGTCTTTTACATAGTTTCAGTTACAGAGTAGGTTCCTCCTCCTCTAAAAGTTCTTCCTCATCAGAGGTCCCCATAGTTACAGACATATTAGCATGGACATGATTGTATTCAACAATTGCTTCCTTAGTGAGCATTGGAGCATTGCGTCCACAACTTAAAGAGAAGTCCCTAATAGTAGAGGGTTTGGTTTTTGGCTTTGGTTGTGCGCATCCCTTTGGTGGTTCATGACTTTCGTTTGGTTTGGTTAATTTATTTCCCTTCTATATTTTCAGTCACTTAATAGTCTCTACCAATGGATCTATTTTAGACATGGTTTCAGTTACAGTTTTTGGCCATGCGGTAGTAATGGTCTTGGATCCTTCTGGGTTATTTCGTTGGGAATGTTTTCTCGAAGCCTTCTTCTTCCCCTTTCCTTGCTTCCCTCGACCCGTGGATTTCATTGTCAAACAGTATTATTAGTACCATGAAAGAGACAGAGAGTACCTAGGTCCTAGTCTCGAGATCTAAGCTCTGATACCAATGTAAAAATTGCCCCAATGAAGAGAAAATTTGCACAAATTTTTTATTTTTTTCTCTCCATCATGCAAGAAGGATCACATAGAAGGTTAGAATCATATAAACAATAATGGTGATCAACTTAATCATTATAATATCATATCAGTTACATAAACCTACTAGTACGAATTGCTGCATTAAACCATAAGGAAGCTACTAACTGGCTTGTACATACCTTCATGATTGAGTTTGAGTTATCTCCACATCCTTCCTTACTCTACTTGTGGTGGGGTGCAAACTGATCCCTACCAAAGTGGATTCAAACCCTATCCACCCCTCCAAGCAAATTATGTGGCCTGTGGTGAGAGAGAGAGATAGTGTGTCATTCAATCCCCTAAACTATGTGCAAATTATCTTCCTAGTGACCCTCTTTCCATGGTACACGTAGCTATGGTAGCTTAGGGATCCCTTAACGGCTATAGGGATTACATAGGGAGTTCATTAGACACCTACTTGAGCTTGCTAGGGAATTTTCCTTCCTGATGTCCTATTGGCTAAGCAACCAAGAGTAGCCATCGTTAGCATGGAAGGCCTCTAGACTAATGACCATCTTGAGCTAGTATTGCTCCTAGAATATTGTCCATCTCGAGCATATTGCTGCCCCTAGACTATTGTCCATCTCGAGCTTAGTGTCACCCCTAGACCATCGTCCATCTCAAGCTTAACACTGCCCCTAGACTATAGTCCATCTCAAGCATAGTATTTCCCATAGTCTTTTGTCCATCTCGAGCCTAGCGATACTCCTAGACTATCGTCCATCTTGAGTAGTACTATTCCTTGGCTTCAGCCTAGCGTTGGACAAGAAGTAGGCTCCTGACTCAACTTAGTAGGTTCCAACTTAGGATCAATAGTATCCCATCATAGCTGCAACCAACATGGCATGGCTAGATATTTCAAGAAGAGCGCCTCTTACTCCTAGACACTTTATGGTGGAGAAGAGGTAACTCTGGATTTCTAGATAGCTTGAGGTGGTTACCTATTCTATTAATTCCTTCAAGAATAATTTTCAAAACATGAAGCTGTAGGGACTATAATTCCATACTACATCAATTCAAGTACTCCATTAGAGGAGAATGACTGCCTATTTGCTTGTTTATAACAAAAAAAACCCACATATAGATGGTTGTCCTAGTAGCCAACAAGGCAGAGAGGTATGGAGGGGATATTTAATTTGTGGACAGTGATCGATCAATTAAATTTCCCCCAAATGTTGCTTATATTCTACCACTTCTTTGTCTTAGATTTAGCCTAAGGTTATGAAGGAGTTATTTTATCAATAACATTGTTTGATGCTTCAATTTGGGAAACCTCTATGAAGAGGGAATACCTTGCCACCAACACTTTTAAGTAGAGATTATACAATGTGTAGGTGTTACATAGAGTTAGCATCCCACAAATTTTCATTTAAATTGTAATTGATTTGTCCCACACCATTTCTAAGGTAAAATTGGTCCAATAAGACAATAGCTAAGGGAGTCATCTTAAATTTCTCTTATATCAAACTTACCCAGCTCCACTTCTAAAGTAAGATTAGACCATTATGGAAACAACTAAAGGAGATATCTTACTCATTTGCATCAGATTTGACCTTCTATCTTACTAATAAAAATTTGACCATTAAGACTATGCTAGAAGAGGTATTTTAATGCATTTGAACCATTTTTGACCAGCTAACTTACTAAAAACTAGACCATTTAAACTATGTTGAAAGAGATAATTTAATGCATTTGCTTCATGTTTTTGACCAGCTAACTTTCTTGCTAAAAATGAGACCATTAAAACTATGCTGAAAGAGGTATTTTAATGCATAATTTGCTTCATTTTTTACCAGCTAACTTTCTTGCTAAAAACTAGACCATTAAAATTATGTTTAAAGAGGTATTTTAATGCATTTGCTTCATTTTTTGACCAACTAACTTTCTGCTAAGAACTAGACCATTAAGATTATGTTGAAAGAGGTATTTTAATGCATTTGCTTCATTTTTTTTGGTTCAAATTAGGCAAGAAGAGATTCCCTATTCAAGCACCCCATCCTACAGCTGGTGTGGCATTTATTTTTCCGAGTTCTTAGTTTCTTAAGTTATTTCCTTTACACTTGCTTAAATTTATAAAGTAAAAATACAACTTCTAGCTCTTGAGCATGTGTTGAGCTCTCAAAACAAATTATTGGAAGAACTTTACATCAAGATTCCAAAGCCAAAATAAACTTTCACAAAGGTTGTATCATAGAATGGTATTGCATAATAGAAGGATTTCAAACCTGAGATGGTGAGATCCAGAGTAGAAAAATGGAATGCCATAGCTGCCAAACTCTTGTCTCCTCTTCAAAACCCATGTAATCCCTTGAAACAACCACACCCTTCTTCTTTCTTTTCTCTTCCCACCATTTTCTCTTCCAAAATGAGATATTTTCCAGTCGATTTAAGGAAAGAGGGACGAGTTTCTCCATTGTATCCTAGTCAAAGTTCTTTCCTTCCATTGGCGGCTATTGCGGGGGTTTCCAAGCATCTTGATGCTTTTGTTGTCCTCCTCTTCACCAAGCTTCTTCCTCCTTGGTTGATATTTCTACCTAAGTTGCTACTGTCTCAGCCACCTTCTTCTCTCATGAAAGAATTTCCTTCCTTTTCCTATGTCCTTCTCTTTCCTTCAATATTTTCTCAATGATGGACTTTATTTGTTCTTTTCATTTATTTATATTAATTGGAGTCTTGGTTTATACGCCCCTTGCAAGTGACATTTCAAATTTTTGATTTATTTTTATTTTTATTCACCATAACATTATATAGTCATGGGATTCATTGCCTTGTCTCTTCTTTTTTTTTAACTCCCATCTATTTTATTTTATTTAATATTCATGGTGATTGTTTATTTATTCATTGTCTTTAAATTGTTTTATTTTATTTTATTTAATATTTTGCAGTTACTAAATTTATGGTTTATTATTTATTATTTATTATTTACTTGCCCTCAATTCATTTTTTTTTTTGTTCAATCATAGTCCTTAATCGGAACATTTAGGTCGTCCTAATGGTTCTACCTAGCCAAGTCAAGTAGCTCTAGCAAATATATATATATATAAATACTAGGTTGGATGAACCTCAGGCTATTGG
This sequence comes from Sequoia sempervirens, assembly GCA_007258455.2. Classification (NCBI taxonomy): domain Eukaryota; kingdom Viridiplantae; phylum Streptophyta; class Pinopsida; order Cupressales; family Cupressaceae; genus Sequoia; species Sequoia sempervirens. Next base: position 522,449,952 of record VDFB02000003.1, on the reverse strand, counting down.
AATCTATAGACAAGGTCAACAATAGAATGACATACCAATTTTCTATCTCTCAACCAATGAAACCACATAATCCACCTCACTTTGCACCCATGGCACCTACATCCAAGAACAAACATCACACCAGTACAACAACCAAATTGTTAGTCAGCATTAATCAAATATTCAATGCATTAAATTAAAATATCATAATAGGAGTGATAATCACAATAATAATAATAACATCAAGGTTCTTATTTAACACACACTCACACACACCCACATAGTTATTTATGTTAGCACATTATAGTATGAAGTTCCAACCCTAGTCCAAATTACATCGGGGCTAGGGTTATGCAAAATGATTAACAACGTATTGAGGGGATATGAAAAAATATTAAATTAGTATAAAATATTATATTTTAAATAAAAATTATAATAACATTAACTCAAAAATATAAACATTGAGAAAAATAAGTATGATCTTTCAAACAAAAGAATAATAGTCAACTGCACACATCTCATTAAATATATGGTAGGAATTCAAACAATGGCATGCCTTCCAATGATTATATCAAACATGGTAGAGAATACGACTTGGACACAAATACTATGGATTCGATACCACAAAACAAAATTAGACCAACCTTTAGTAAATAAGGGACATTTTAAGAACCTTTATACCATACCAACAAATATAAGACTAATAAGGGTAATTAACAATGCACCAATCGTTGAAGGAATCATAATGCGGACAATCCAACTGAGTTTTAAACACTAGCAAGCTTGTACAGACCAAAGCATAGAGAGAAATACATTATATTAACACTGTCAACTTGATGTAAATGTTTTGGTATATTATTAAAGCTATAATGAAATGACACATTTTAAATAGCTAATAGTGTAATATCTACTAGCAATCGCACCTTTGGGGTGCAATGGGTACGCCGAAGACTAAGTGAGAATTATTTAATGTTGAACATGGGGGCATTTGTTTAAAAATAGTACATGGAATTGTGCTTCGCAAAATAACTTATTCTAAAACAAAATAAAGAAAAATGAATGTATGTGAGAAGTTCTTTAGATTGGCACCTAATATTGAGGGATTAATTTAAACATATGTTAGAAAAAGAATGAAGGGAACTTAAACAAAACAAGTAGAACTAAAATTCAGGGCAGTAGTTTAACAAAGAATCAAAGATTGAATGAACAAGAACAAATTTTAATTTCACTCATGAATCTAAGCTATTCATTATATTTTTTTTATTAATACACTAATTAATGTACGAACATTATATCAATCATAATCTAGATTTCATTACTTGTCAAAAATAGAGCAGTTGCTAATTGTCACTGCTAAAAGCATAGTAAAGGAGAATTGTAATGAAAAATATGCATAGCCTCCCTACTCAAAATAAGCAATGTCTAATTAATTGAAAATAAAAATTGAATGCATTTTTTATATTCTTTTAATTAAGAAGCGCTATGCGTGATCTGGAGTCCCTGCCTTAAGCAGGTCTGGGTGTAGGGAAAATATGCATGGAAAATAGTTTACAATGAAGTATGTAAATATTAAATTATATAATGTGTCCAAATCACATACGTCTTCCATTGATACAACAACAGTTTCAAAACTGCTAGGCAAGAGCTCTAATGTTCACTGGCATACGATCAATTTTTTCAAGGTGCAATTGTATTCTAGAGGAGGGATGAATATGGTGCACAAGGTCATGACTGAAATAAGAGCAACTTGAACCATTAAGAAAAAATAGTATTATCAATAACTGAGCTGAATATGCAAAAATAAATAAAACAGTAGCCATAGTGCAAATTGGTTTTCCTTGGTCTAAAATTACTAAATCTGCCATATTTCAATATGGCAATAGCTTGTAGAATCTATTGGTCTTCAGCCAAACATTGGTAGTGACCATTTAGAATTTTCCATGCCTACCCCATATATGGTTTACCCTCTGTATTCTTCGTAGTGCTTTGCTCAATGCAATTTTTAGGATATTTTGAGCATTGGTTTCCATTTTATAAGAGTGCTTGGGCCGGAGAATAAAAGCTTCAAATTTAGGGTCATACTTTTTCTTTCCTTTAAACTTTTTGGATATGTGTATTGATTTTGTAGTAGCTGGTGTGAAGAGCACTTGATCAAGAGGGAACACTAGTTTTTGTGGCCCCAAGCTATTTTTAAATGGCTTTTGATGACTTTGGCTTTTCAATTAAGATATCTTCTGCTTTGTAGACTTCCTATGAGGCTAAAGTGTTGAACTCAATTTGAGCTGGTCCCTCTATGTGTGATGAGGTTCCCGTTGTGTGCATATTCTCTATGGTATTTATCCCCAACCTGTAATGCTTTTCCTTTGTGGTTTACCAACTTTTTCTCTTTGTTGAGGTTGACTAATTGTTGTGGAGATTCTAAAAAGCAGGATAAGCATAGCTTAAATCTAATTAAGCGATGGATTAAAATACCTCCTTAGAGAATAAACATTAAATCAATTTATAGTATCTGCTGATTTCAGAGCTAGACAACATGAATCTAATTTTTCAGAGACAAAAAAATAAATAGAGTATGTCAACACTCAATAAAATTATAAACTAGGGACTAGTGCAATATGCATAAATGAAATTCCATGCAAAATTCATAAAAATATTCACATTAATATATAGTGACCAAGAAGCCTCTTTCTAATAAGTAAATATGATATTGTATTATATTAAACCAAAGCAGTTACCAAAAAAATAGAGGACCATGCATCAGTGAGTGCTCCAGATTTGCTGGAGTATGTAGTGGTTGTAGCAAAATTTTAGTACAAGTACTATTTTGTACAATCTAGTTACAACATATTAAAAAGGGCCAAAAAACTGGTCAAAGTGAAACCTTTCATCATCACCTCAGTTTTACTCTCACTCTACTTCATTATTATGCTCACTATCCAGCACATCCAATACATAACTGAACAGATCTAGCGTTGGATCAAACACATTGAGATCTACATCATCTGATACATGATCCTGTGTTGCAGCTGTAGTCCTGCCAAAAGCTGCAAGCACAAATTTGTAAAATACATAGGAATGAAAGAATACAATCTTCTAAGTTGTAAAAGTTCATACTACAATTTAGGCGTTGTGTATCTATGATTTAAGAAACTATTATTTAACTTAATCTTGTTGTTTACAATTTTGCAACTAAAACAGAGTTCCAACACCAGAGTTTATCAGTGTCATCTGATATACTCAGTTGTTATTGGGACAATCTTTTCAATGTTTTCTAGTTTAAGTAGGCAATTATCCTGCATCGTTAAAACCAACTAGATAAATCTGACCACTTGATAAAAACCAGTTGGATAAATCCAAGCATGGTAAAATGAAAGTGATATATCTTCTAAACTAGATAATTTTTTTAAAATGTTCTATTCATTTAAATAAATATTCTAAAAATAATAATTATGAATATTAGATTGATGAGCCTAAAACCTAATTTTATTCATAGATAAATTGATATATAATATATATATTAAAATTTAGAGCCTTCAAAAATTAAACCTCTGGTTGTTCATGCCCTTCCCTGAGAAGGTAGGCAATAAATATTTGAGGATTTGGTGATTTCTAACTTTGAATTTCTGTAAAGGATTCAAATTGAACAAATGTGCTCAGATTTGACAATGTCGAAGCTCAAAAAAGAGTCGGAGAAATCATCTAAAAGAAGATCCATTCAAAAATTTGTTATGCATGTGAAATGTGGCAAAATATTTTTTTGATTCTTTTGTCATCTTCTAGATACCTTCACTGTAAAAGCAATGTTAAGCAAGTAAACAATCATTCAGTGAAGCCAGTGCAAAGAAAATTAAACTAAGAATGATCAGCTCAATGTTGAACAGAAAACTCTTATTTCATGTTAGTAGTCCTAGATTTTATCCTACTCTAATGTGCAAAATAACTCAAAAATGCAAGTTGATAAAGAAGACTGGAACGCTAGAATTAGCCTAAAGTGACAAAACAGAAGGGAAAATTAGATAAAACAAGATATAATTTCACGCTGTTGTTGTGACTCTTGTGGCCCCTTGCTTGGGATGATTTTTTGTGCTCCTTAGATGATTTATTGAGTGACTAAATGAAAGATTGAATGTGCAAAATGATTAGAATGGATAGTTAGATGATGGTAGATAATTGAGAATGCAAATTGGTAGCATGTAGTTATCAAAATGGCTAAGACATTTGAGAATGCAAATTGGCAGCGCTGGGGTGCTCAAGTCAAAGTGTTGAAAATCCCATGAGGAGGGTATTTATAGGAGAATTTGAATTCTCTAGAGAATTCAACGGTCAAGATTAATCAACAAGGTCAAAATGAAAGGCTATGGTGGGTTGAGAACCCACAAGCCTACATATAGCTATATGGATGGTGAAGTGGCTAAAGGGATATGAGTTGGAGGTGAGTGTCCAAAGGTACATGCTGGTGGGAGAAAGGCAGAGTACCTTGCAGGGTACATTTAGAGATGGGAGAAGAATCTTGGGTGAATAAAAGTCAATTAAAAATTCACAATGATTGGAAGAATCACAATTGGATAAGACAATGTTCCCAAAGTGAGTTTGTCACATGTGACTTGATGTGACAAGTCAAAGGTTCTCATTCATGGGAAAAGAGGGATTCTTGGAGGAATAAAATTAAAAATTCCTTAGGGATGGAAAGGATGACCAAGGTACTGATTAAGATTAGTGAAATAGTGAACTAGAATAAATGAGGATTAGAAGCCAACTTGCAAAAGTTGGAGGATGTGACACATCCTAATCAAGGATTAGGCATGTGCACATCCCTAATGAAGAGATTAGGAGATGGATTAGGATTAGATGAAAATGGCATGTGAGGAATTGAATAAATGTAATATTTATTTAATTCATTTGATGAAAAGGGATTAAAAGAGGGTAAGGTATTTAATTATTAATTAAATACCTTAGGGATTTGGCAGAATTAAGGATATTAATTAAATAATAGCATTATTACTTAATTAACGAAAATAAGATGAAAGGGGATGAATTTGGATAAATTAAGTGTCTAAATTTAGATGTCTACATTTTGCCCCTCTTTGAGATGGTGTTACGAAGTAGCATTGTTTCAAAGATCATTAAAACATAGAACCTAGAAGAAGATGGTTAGACTGGGAAAGATGCCCCAGTCATTCCTTTGAATGATTAGGAAGGGAAAAAGATGATGAAAATTAGGGATCAAGGATGCCCCCTCGAGAGGACATGCGGGTTGAAGAGAACACGGGTGTGCTCTCAAAATAGATAAGATGGGGGAGATGATGCAAAGTGATGGACAAGAGAGAAGGAGAAGCGATAGGAGATGGATTAAGCACAAATGGATTGTAGGACAAAAGATGATGTTACCCCAGTCAAGGTACAAGCCAAAATGGGTTGATGATGGATGGAGTGTTGTCAATGAGGGAATGAAGGATCCCGAAACAACATGAGGATAGGGAAGGATACATCCCACTGAGTGGTATTGATGAGGGAAGGATACATCCCAAAACACCACAAAAGGATAGGGAAGAATACCTCCCGATGATGATGATGAACGTGTTGTTGATGAGGGAAGGATACATCCCAAAACAACACCAAAGGGAAAGGGAAGGATGCTAATGGATGATGATGATGATGGGTCAGGGCTAGTAACGAGACTGGGGACAAGACCAGGGATTTGATTAGGTGATTTGTGCGAGATGGAACAGATGAGGAGAAGAGTGATATGTGAGATGGAGAGAAGGATCTTAAGATTTGGTTTGATATCCAAAGATTTGGACGATAAATGGATTAAAGCTCAAATTAGGGGTTTGGTTAAGCTCAGATGAGGATTGGATTGAAGACTAGAATGAGTGAAAGATATGATTGGATTGATTCTACACCGAGTTCTGGGGGTTTAAAGGGCGTAAGGTGTTGACAATCAGATTTTTCCCAATTTGGCAATTTTCAAAAATTGTCAAATTTTGCCATTTTAGGAAACCTCATGGATATACTTTTGGGAGTCCAAATTTTGTCCAAGAAATACCCAATATTGAGATAGGATGAATTGCCAACTAACATCCTGAATTCAAGATATGCATTTTGAGTTATGAGTGAATAATTTTTCAAAATACTAGAAAAAAATACTAAATTGGGATTTTGAGGGTCAAGATGAAAGTTTGAGGCCCCGAAAATGTGCCAAAATGGGTTCCAACAATTTTCAGGGAAATGGGTTGGGAATCCACTCATTATCTCATAACGTAACCACCCGTCAAATTTCAGCTCAAACGGACACCCGAGTCAAAAGTTATGGCCTTCGGAAGTGTCGGTGTAAAAATCCAAAATCAATTTTGAAAATTACAACACATGGGTTTTGCTCGTTAGGAAAAATAAGAAAATGGGTCGGAATTGGTTTTTTGAAAAAAACCATAAAAATGTGAATTTTGGGGGTCAAAGGTTGGCGATGTAGGGGTGCTGCCGCCCTGCCGGTAGGCGGAGCCGCCCGGCTGCAGCAGGGGTGGAGCCGCCCCATTGCGGCAGGGGGCGGAGCTGTCCCGCTGCGGCTGGGGCGGAGCTGCCTCACTGCTGCCGGGGCGGAGCCGCCCCACTGCAGCCGGGGTAGAGCCGCCCCATTGCGGCCGGGGCAGACCCGCCCCATTGCAGCTAGGGCGGAGCTGCCCCGCTGTAGCCGAGCGGGGCCGTCCGGGGCGGAAGCGCCCGATCAAAGGGAAGAGCCGCCCTGGTAGTGGACGAAGCCAACCCGACGGGGGGTGGGGGAAAGGAAAGAAGAATGCAAGAGGTAAGAGAAATGACGAAGAGATAAGAAAAAAGATGGAGGGATGGGGGGGATCGTGAAAAAGGATGAAGGGATGGGAGATACATGCAAGATGATGAAATGGAAAATGAAATGCAATTCCAAATGCAATTTTACATCTTTTGGCACTGATTTTTGCTATAGCATAAGACACCAAGTGCCAGGGTATGTGGAACCAAGGCAGATTAGTGTCTAATGCATGAAACAAACACAACAGACAAGAAGGCTATCCCAACACCCCAAAGTCGCGAAGACCTTGGTCGGGCCAGGTATTGAGATAACCACAAGCACAAAAGGATGCCCCAGTATAACACAAGACATCGAGGATCTTGGTGGGTACTATGTGGGACAACCAAGAAGACAAAAATAGACATAAAAAGATCAAGATATGCCCCTATGTTGACCAATCAAAACACACCATAATATGATGGATTATGGCGGTCTTGACAAGTGATGATAGAGAGCTCAAATAATAATCAAAAACCAAAAGCATCAAAAGATCGCAATCAATTTCAAATGTCCATTGCCATAGGATCAAGCTAATAGATGGGATTGACGAGGTCTGTTAGGAAGGATGCATCTTGTTGAGACCGATGATGGATACTAAGCTAAAAGATCGATATGATGTAGGATATTCAAAACTGATTGGATTTCATGATACAAGTGGATCTCGTTTGTGAAGAGCTGGCTAGATAAGGGCATAGCTTGATGACACGACACAAGGAAGACAAGACATGGGACTGACACACCCTAAGGACCTAGGGGCTCGGGGGCCGATCAAAGATTAGCCTTGCCTATGTGAAAGCGTAGAGCCCTCGTAGTTCGGTGAAAGGTGGATGACTGACCAAGATGGTGACCTTGATGGATGGTAAAGATAGGATGGACAAAAGGAGAAAGACCGATGATAGACAATAGAAAGGCAAAGTGGACAAAGAAGATCGATGATGGAACCCCGGGGGCGGATCAAATGATCGACCTTGCCTACGTGAAAGTGCAGGGGCAACGTAGTTCGACAAGACCAAAGGAAAACAATGGATAAAGGATGATGGATGATGATAGTATAAGTGGAGGATGACGATAGGATGAGTGGATAAAAAGATGGGACCGATATGATGAGATAGGATAGACCTAGTGGATTGGATAGGATGATGTCGATCACATAAAGCTCAAGAATGGGATAGTTATCCAAATCATTAAAATGACTTGGGAGGATGATATGATAGATAGATGAGTGATGAAAAGTGATAGGGATTGGAAATATGTGCAAGAGAAGCATGAGTGATGATGATTAGATAAATGACATTGGGTTGCATGGAGGGAGGCCTATAGTCAGATACCAATGACAAGGGATTGTGAGATGGGATGAGGATAAAGATGGAGGAATGGATAGAGATATAGGGATGGGAGATGGGAGGGATTGTTTGGATGGATAGGAATATAAGGATTGACAAATGAAAGGGATGCTAGGATAGATGGATACGAAGATAAGGATGGGTAGATGGAAGGGATGCTATGATAGATGGATAGGGACAGAAGGAATGGGAGATGAAAGGGATGCTACGATAAATGGATAAGAAGATAAGGATGGGGAGATGGAAGGGATGCTATGATAGATGGATAGGGAGATGAAGGGATGTTAGGATAGATGATGTCTCCAAGGACTATGTCACAAAGGAAGCAGATGCCCCCATTCTAGATATGTCATATATGAGGAGGCATGAGGGATAAAAGACAAGTGGATGGCAAGATAAAGGAGATAACTAGATGAGAATAGGATGGGTGGCTAAGGAATATGATAGAGCATGGATGAAGGGAATGTATACCAATAGGTGTCCGAAGCATGCATAGATAGGTGCCCCTATTTTGATCAAGATCACAAGAAGGATGTAGGGAATGGGAGATAAATGAGATATGATGGTAGGATGAGGAAGATAGGTGGGATGGGGGGATTTATGAAGAGGACGGATAACAGGAAGATAGGTGCATAGCTGGAAGCATAGCGGATGGAGAGAATGCATATCAGGAAGATGCCCCCAATTGCAGATGGGGATTTATGCATGATGCCTGTTTACCAGGTTTTCATCATGGTACTTATCCAAGGTGCTTGTTTGCCAAGTTTTCACCATTAGATGGATTATTTCTCTTTACTTTTTTTTTTGTTTTTTGACTTTTTTGGATGTCATGCAGAAGGAGATGGGTAAGGACAAGGAAGTGGATAAGCAGATTTAGAAGACATGTAATAAGGATCAAGGTGTTAAGAGCCCATGTTTGAAGTGACTGTTGGATGTTGGTACAACCTTATTAGGATAAATAGATTATGCATGAGGATGAATTAGAGGGATTTGATAGGGTTGATACATGGGATAATGGATGGGATGCTGGAAAGGGTATGGATAGAATGATGAGGTGGATATGTGATGGGGAGATGTGTTCAGGACCAACATTGGCACATGTGGTGGTGGATGTGAAAAGATGAGAGGATTAATGGATGGAGAATGTGTGGATAATGGAGGAGATAGGGTGGTGAACTTTGGAACATAAGGACCCAAAACAGACTTAGGAGATGAAAGGGGTGTATGACTAGCTTTTGGATTAGCAACTTTGGATGTTCTTACAGATTTTTCATGTGATGGCATTGCATCTTTTTTCTTTGGGATCCACATGGTTTTGATCTTTGCTTTGGTGGGTCTTCGTGGCCTATGGATTTGATGTATATTTAGATTTTTCTTTTCTTCACCATGTCTTTTGGAGGGGACATGGGGAGCTATAGATTCATGTGGATGCTTGGATTTATGCATTTTTTCTTTGACAGCCAAAGTGCTTTTAGTAGCAATGGGATTGGTGTGAGGAGATGGATGATGTGGAGTGATGGGGGTAGGAGTATGGGGATTATGTGTAGATGGGGGATGTTTAGGTAAGTGCCTTTGTTGATCCTGACTATGGGGTATGTGAGAGGGATTTTTATGATGGATGTGATGGATAGGTGATGAATGGATGAAGGGATGGATAGGATGAGATGGAGGAGGTGATTTTAGGATATAGGAGCCCAAAATAGATGTAGGACCTAGAGGAAACATGGGCACAGTAGATGGAGGATTGGAGATGGTAGATGGAGGGATGTAAGGACCCAAAATGGATGGAGCAGATGAAGGAGGAATATGGACGGTGGTTTTGAGGGGATATGATAGAGGAGGAGGGATGGCAACATATGATTTGGTGGAGCGATGGAAAGAGCCTATATTTATTTTGGAAGAGGCTTGTTGAGGACGTCTAGAGGTTGTACCAACATTGTTAGATTGTGAGTCATGAGTAGTACATCCAAGACCTTACAGATACAAATGTTCTTTAGCTTGGATGGGCTCTATAATACCTTGCTCATGAAGGCCTAAACCCTTTCCTTGATAGTTCATTCTCTTGAGCATTCGATCTAGGATAAGATTTTTGTTATTCTAGAAGAATGATGCGAGTTCATTATTAGGTGGAAGAGGAGGGTTGGTGTATATGCTTTGTTTTTCTTCTATGAGGAGACCACCATGGAGGAATGTGAGAGGACCAAGGGGATATGTAGGCAGTGTGGGGATAGCGTTTTTAGGCGATGATGGGGGATCATGAGAATGAGATGATGGGATAACAACATCAGGAGAGGGAGTAGGGGCCATGATAGGATCTAGATTTGTGGTAGTAGGCGCATGCGATGGAGATGGAGATGGAGCAGTGGAAGCTCGAATGACAAGGGGATCATGGGATGGAATGGATGGGGGACTGTGATCTTGAGGTGGACTAGATGGGATGGTAGGATCTTGATCTGGAGAAAGGGATATGCTGGCATACTTTGGATTAGACTCTTGGCATGACTCATCGTGTGTGGGAGGCATGGTAACAGAGTCTTGTTGGGACTCTTCAAGTGGGGAAGATGGAGGGATGGAAGATTCATGAGGTTCATTGGAATGGGTTTTGGTGATAATAGGGGTGGGAGGAGTGGATTGGATTTGGGTGGATCTAGGAGTAGAGGGAGTGGATTGGAATTGGGTGGCTTCAATGGATTCAGTGGTTCTTGGAGTAGGAGATGGGGGTTCAATGGTTTCAATGGTTTGAGCAGTACTAGGGGTGGTAATGTGAATAATAGGTGTGGTATGGAGAAGGGTCTCATCACTAATGACCGTGGATGATGGATCTAGATGGCATGGTTCCATGACTTCAAGATGTGGAGTTGGGGATGGATTCTTTGTAATGAGTCCTTGGAGAATTTTTGAAATGAGAGACTTCCATATGGTTGGCTTGGCTAGGGTGGTAGAAATGGATGAGGGATTGTGGATTGGTGGACTAGGGCTAGATGGAGGAATGGGATTGAATGTAGGACTATGAGTAGATGGGGGATTAGGATTGGATGGAGGACTAGGAGTAGATGGATGAATGAGATTGGATGGAGGACTAGGAGTAGATGGAGGACTAGGATTGGATGGAGAGTTAAGGTAAGGATATTGGAGTGGTGAATTAAGATAGGGGGACATGGATTGTGGATTAGGACAAGAGGATATAGGTGGTGTAGTGGGACAAGAGGATGTGGGGGATGGATTATAATAAGGGTATTGGGATGGTGGATTAGGATGAGGATATGTGGATGTAGGATTAAGGTAAAAGGGTGTGGATGTAGGATTAGTATGGGAAGATTGGGAAAGAGGATTACGATAGGGGGACATGGATGGGGAATTGTACTAGGAATATTGGGATGAAAAATTAGGATAAGAGGATGTAGATGTTTTATAAAAGGATGATGTAGATGAAGGACGGGACAAATATGGGGATGAAGAAGATACTGGATATCCACTGTCAAAGGTGGCATAAGGAGCATGATTAGGCATGGATGAAGACATGATGGGATAAGTGGAAGGGGTGATTGGATTGTGGAAAGTGGGTGGAGAAAGCTTACTAGTGACGATAGCATCAAGGGGATCTATGTCATATTCTTCTTGATCGACAAGACTTTCGTTATTGTCGTCCACGTAATTAGGGTTTCCCTTGACTACTATTGATGGAGGATGAGGATTCATGATGATGAAAGGTTAAATAGAATGGATCAAATATTTTGGATGGAGATGGACTAAAGCTCAAATTAGGATTTAAGTTAAGCTCAGATTAGGATTGGATTAAAGCTCAAATTAGGATGATTGGATGATGTGATGGGATTGATTTTGATTTTGATGGGATTTGGATTTTGATCAGATTTTGTTTGGATATATTGGATTGGATCGAATTTTGATAGGACGGATTTGGATTGGCAAGATTGGATTTTGATTGAATTGGATTGGACTATTAAGATCAATAGGATAGCATTGGTTGAATGGATGTGATTGGATTGATTGGGCCGAGGATGATAACTTACAATAAGAATGGATTGATTGGGCAGAGGATGATAACTTACGACACCAAATTCACCTCAAGATGGAAGCGAATTGATTGGGGTCGAAGTTAAAGACTAATAATCAAATTCAAGTGTTATGATCAACTTGGGTAACCACTTTGTAATACAAGTTTAAGGCGGTTTGGTTATGAGTGGTGTTTGGTGATGTAAATGGTAAAAATTATGACGTTCGTTAGGTGAGGGTATGGACTTTTGAATAGAATATGAGGAAATTAGAATGAATGGGTAGATTGAAGATGATTGTGGAGAATGAGTGGGGATTTATAATGGTTAAACAAAGGTTTGGAATGATAAGATGGAGGTTTAAATGGATTAAATGGAGGTTTCGGGAGGCTTAGAGTGACAAAATGGAGGCTTAGGATGAGGTAATGGTTCAGAACGATTAAATGATGGTTTAGAGGCTAAACGGATCCAAATAGGACAATTTCGGGTGCTCAGGAGGGCAAATCCGCCCCTCTGCAATGAAAATCAGGGGCCCTGCCACCTTTCTGCAGCAAAACAGGGGTGCTGCCACCTTTCTGCAGTGGAATCAAGAGCACTTCCACCTTTCTGCAGCAAAATTAGGGGCGTTGCCACCTTTCTACGGTAAGACAGAGTTTGGTTTTAGTGGTAATGGCTATGGCAAGGACGCAAAATGATAAAGTAAGGCCAAAGTATCAAAGATTTGACAAAAATTTTACAAGAAAACACTTCAAGCAAGCACAATCCTATGATTAATATTAAGGGTATGGCCAGGCAAGGTCTTAATCTAGGATGCACAAGGCTTCTAGGGAGTCCTCGATATACTCTCGGTACGTGAGGCACAACCGTGAACACCAGTCTGTCACAAGCGTGAGTCGGGAACCCCAGTGAGATACTGAAAGGCTTAGATCAACTCCTCACGTCTATCTAGGCATCACCCTAGCTTCGACGCTCCGCCAATTATGACATAACTGGATTGGGGTACAACTTTCATTCTCCCCCCTTTATATACCCCATCGGTACGCGTGGTTGGAATTGTCCCTTGGGGTGATGAAATCCCCAAGTAGGTCCCACTAAAAAGAAGACACTAACTGCTTCCAACTACTCCCTAGGCTCACGCAAAGTGCAACAGGAAAGTGAAAACAAATTAATGCCCCCTTGGGTAACACAAGAATAAACAATCACAGCAAGCAATGAAGTTTACTCCACCTAATTAGACTATGTTCCAAAACAATAAGGATAATTTTTGAAAGTCTGATCAAATAGATGGCCCTGCAAACAAATGTTAGGTGTCTCTTTCTTCATTCTTGGTTAATTACGGCCTGATATGCTACAAAATGTTAGCAAAAAATACCAATATTCTTGCCAAAACAATGTTAGAGGGTTACTATTTGAAAATTGCAAAAAATGAGAGCAAAAATGAAGCCAAAATGACTATTTTGAGGCACTACCGCCTTTCTATAGTGGACAAAAGGGCGATGCCACCTTTCTTTGGTAAAGCAGAGGGCGCTGCCACCTTTTTGCAGCAAAATGGGGGCATTGCCGCCTTTCTGCGGTAAAGCAGAGGGCGCTACCGCCTTTCTGCAGCAAAAGGTTAGAGGGAGCTTCCGCCTTTCTACAACAACATGTTAGAGAAAAAGAGCCTTTCAAAATAAAAGGGCGTATCCACCCCTCAGCAGGAATTTTTTTTTTTTTTTAAAAGAGGGAAAGTTGTACGCCCCACTGCAAGAAAGTGTTAGAAAAACCTTCTAAGTACACACCTAACTACAACAAACTATTAGAAGAACATGAAATTGACAGACATAGGGTGTTGTTGCCTTTCTACGGTGGACAAAAGGGCGCTACCACCTTTCTATGATGGACAAGAGGGCACTGCCACCTTTTTGCGGTAAAACAGAGGGTGCTGATGCCTTTCTGTGACTTTTTCCTGCAAAATTCTTAGCAAAAAAGGAGGTTAAATGCAAGAACCCATTTGTGGGTCCCACCGGGCGTGCCAGAAATGTGATCCTAAGAATTTTATCCTACTCTAATGTGCAAAATAACTCAAAAATGCAAGTGATAAAAGACTAAGGACACTTCAAGATTAGCCTAAAGAGTGACAAAACAAGAAGGAAAGTGGATAAAACAAGATATAAATGATTTCACCTTCATTGTTGTTGACAACTCCTTGATTGGCCCTTGCTTGGGGTGATTTTGTGTGCTCCTTAGATGGCTCCTTGAGTGAATAAATGCAAGATTGGATGTGCAAGATAATTAGAATGAATAGCTAAATGGTAGTGAATGAAAGAGAATGCAAATTGGCAGCATGTAGTTATCAAAATGGCTAAGTGTTTGAGAATGAAAATTGGCAGCATAAGGTTGCTCAAATCCAAAGTGTTGAAAATGCCCTTGAGGAGGGGGTATTTATAGGAGAATTTGAATGGTGAAGTGGCTAAGGGGATATGAGGTGGAGGTGAGGTGTTCAAAATGTACATGAGGTGGAGGAAGGACAAGTACCTTGCAAGTACATTGGGAGATGGGAAGAATCTTGGGTGAATAAAAGTCAATTAAAAATTCACAATGATTGGAAGAATCTGGTGGATAAGACAATGTTCCCAAAAGGTGGGAGTTTGTCACATGTGACTTGATGTGACAAGTCAAAGGTTCTAGAAGATGCATGGGAAAAGGGGATTCTTGGAGGAATAAAAAGGAATTAAAAATTCCTTGGGGGATGGAGAGAGTTGACCAAGGTACCGATTAAGATTAATTAGTAATTAGAAGATAAATGAGGATTAGAAGCCAACTTGCAAAAGTTGAGGATGTACACATCCTAATCAAGATTAGTGTGCACATCCCTAATGAAGAGATTAGGAGATGGATTAGGATTAGATGAAAAACGATGTGAGGAATAAATAAATGTAATATTTATTTAATTCATTTGATGAAAAAGGGATTAAAGAGGGTAAGGTATTTTAATTATTAATTAAATACCTTAGGGATTTGGCAGAATTCAAGGATATTAATTAAATAATACTCACATTACTTAATTAACTAAAATAAGATGAAAGGGGATGAATTTGGATAAATTAAGTGTCCAAATTTAGATGTCTACACATATGTTCCAATTCAAAGATCTTAGAAGATGGTTCAATATCCTGCAACAGCACCCAACTAGCCATGTTCAAAACTGTTTGGATGTCAATCAATGGTATTATCCGATGTGTCACTTATATGAGTCTGTAACTTTAATTGCATAGGAAAAGGAGATAGAATTTCAAGTTCATCTCTCAATCCTAGGCACATGATGTACACGGTTTGGAATGTGATGGGATATAACATCTAAGTTTTTATATAGATACTACTCCTAATGACCTATATGAACATGGTATCTCTTTTAAGAGTAATATTGCGAGCTAGGAAGGATTAGTTTCAAAATGGCCATGTTTTCGTTAAACATCTTGACCATTGATCACAGTTACTTTAGATGCCACTACTGTTCAAAAGTAGGATACAAGGCCATTATTGCCTGAGACTAGTGCAATATGCTTCTTATGCAACTACAAACCCTTTCCATAACCATAAAAGCTCAAACAGAGGACTTTACCAGAATGCTCTACACTAAGAAATTGTACTAAAAAGTGGCCATCGATCAGTTATAATCCACTGCCCATATAGATATCCAGTATGGTTTTCCCTACAAACTCTGACCAAAATGTGGGTATGACATAACAGGGGCTAATAAAGGGACTTGTAATAGCCACAATACATCTAACATATTTAAAGCTTACTACTTCAGATTTACTAAAAAGAATTAGCCCATTTAAAGAAAGAAGACAGAAAAAAAGACGTAATACTTTGAGCTTAATATAAACAATAGAGTTTGTCTTTCATTTAAGCTACATTGTCATTTTATCTGATTTTTTTCTAACTTAGAAATGGAATATTTTTTTTTGAGGTTTGGTAACTAAATTCAAATCTTTACTAAAAGACATTGACAAAGATATGGTCTATAGAATAGCTATTAAGTTAAACTAGCTTCTCACCTTCTGAAGCTTTTGAATCTTGGTCAGCGTTGAATAAACCACTGGAGAAACCATTTGAGAAATTATTTTGCTGTCAAAGAGGCATACTGAGTTGATTTCCAGCTTGATTTCTTTGCCCATCTCACAGATGCAAATCAGCAAAATGTAGACTCTCTAGCTCCACAGCTTGCTCTTGCTCCTCCATCTGCCTTCTAACCATTTCTGAGCTCTCAACCAATCTACAATCTATTACAATGATATAAAAACCAAGAGGTTTCAAGACAAATTAGCAACCATTACAGTCCTCTAAAAATTGCAGAAAGGGGAACAATATATCTTAGATTGTTGAGCAGTGAGTCTTCTCTGGCTTTGAAGTCTATGAGAATCAATATTCAACTAATTATAATGGTAAAAAAAATATTTTTATTGTAAACAATTAAAATTAAGCACTTTTTATATGCCAAACATTGCAGCAGTATTTAATTTAAAAAAATAGTAATCACATGATAAAAAAGACATGGTTGCTATAGTTCCAATCTATAGCTCCGATGGCAACAACTAATATTGCTAATGATAATATCTCAAAGAATTCCCTAGTAAGATTAGACTACTTGTTTTAAATGGTGTTTTAGTCTCGAGGCTTTGAAATCTTTAAAGCAAATGCATTTAGCAGATGTACTTCCACAATTGTTAGCACCCTTCCAAGCTGTGGCAAAACTAGAGCTTTGGCACAAGGCATGAACAAGATACAATAAGATTAGCAATAAGGTTTATGTGTTTTGATTCGACTCTAAACTAACTATTCTACCACTTTGATGGAAGTTCATACCCTATTCCAAAACTCCCATTTTGGCATAGGAAAGCAAGAAACTGGAATAAGTTGTGAAGTGTGGCTTTACACCTGCCAATTGCATCTGCTTGAAACTTTTTTGTGCATATCCTACAATCATGGCATTCCATGAAGCCAAATTTCTTTAAGTCATTATATCAAACAGTTCACATTCCTTGTCATAAAACAGAATGGGGTAAGAAGAATGTGAGCCATTCGATGACATAATTCAAAATTTCATGGAGAGTATAATGAAATAGCGGTTGTAAAGAACGTTATTACTATGATTTACATTAACATGGGTGAAAAGGTAGCGTATGTTTAGTACAAAAACTCATCTCAGCCTATAAGTGCTCGAGTGGAATGCTTGCATGTGCCAACTTAGCAACACTAGAACAACTTAAACAACTACAGGTATATGCAACACAAATGGGATTGCAGCGAGATATCTTTGTGGGAAGTTCCACCCCTAGATTATTCAATTGCAATTGACTATACTACATAGCTTTCTTCAGTGTGGATGAACAGTTTGAAAGGGGATCACAAACAAAAGTGCAGGCATTGGCCCCCATATTAATTCCAAATTTCACGTGACCTTAGGCACCTAAAAAAAGGACAATGTCATTCCCTATTCTCATAATGTCCAGTAATGTGAAGCTGTCTAATAGCCATTTCATTATCTAGACAGGGGATGTAATATGGACCAGCACACATGCACACAAACGCAAACAAACACATAAGAATAAAACAACCCTTCAGAAAATATGTATGGCTAATAAATGAACAAAAAACAACCAAATCACAATAAAAAGCTAATTTGATATAAACATTAGTAAAAAAGATAAAAAATTAAACACCCACAATCTCATATAGAAAACCAGGGTATACATATGGAGCTAGAAGTGAGCTGATTATTTGCAGGTTCAACAAAATGAACATAAGAAACACAAGGCTGGGCACTAGAAAGACGAGATATACCTCAACTGATAAGGCCATAAGTAGGCTAAGATCTATTGAAGATCATAGAGAAGTTGTTTCCTATTACAAGAAGCTTTGTAAGGAACAATGGTTTTATACAAAAGAAAATAGGTAAGAAGATACTCAACCCATTAAATTGCATGAATGGAATTTGAGAAACTTTTGGAATTTTAGGCTCACCGGTTGAAAGCCCCTTTATGAACCAGGGCCAGCTTATCATCGTCACCCTCGAGGCTAGGAGAGGAGACTGTCTCTACATTCTAGATAATGCACTCTTCATCTATGCCATCGTTGACTTCCATATACATTGAAGAAAAAGCCAACGATCGCTACATTCTATCAATGATTGCGAGGGAGGAAAGTGTGCAAAACCTTCAGGAAGAATATCACCAAGCAGATATTTTTTACACCAACTAACATTAATCCACAAGGCAGAAGGAGGCAAAGGATAGTAAATGCATCATAATGCAGAGCATGACAACATTAAATGCACCCATCCTCATTTATTTCACTGACGGTACTGGCCTCTATGCATTGAACGATCAAGATCTATGCAATAGTAGTCCATCCTTTCTCCAGCGATTTTAACTGTTGATAGACAAAATGGATACAGAAAACTTTAGTGAGGGCAGAAGGCAACAAAGCATAGTAAATGCATCATAATGCAGAGCATGGCAAAAAACCATTGAATTGCCCAGATGCATTTGATCGCAGGCGATTGCCTGTGCACAAAGCTAGACTGTCGGATGCAAAAAGGCTTCCCAAATACTAAGTGTAGGACGCCTTCGGCGTAAATAGCTCATTGAAAGGAGCATCTAACATCATTGTAAAAAGCAAAATGAACCAGTTATATAAT
The DNA here is from genome assembly GCA_007258455.2 of Sequoia sempervirens. Taxonomy (NCBI): domain Eukaryota; kingdom Viridiplantae; phylum Streptophyta; class Pinopsida; order Cupressales; family Cupressaceae; genus Sequoia; species Sequoia sempervirens. The sequence continues at coordinate 522,431,112 of VDFB02000003.1, read as the reverse complement.
AGAAAATGATAAAAGATAAAAAAATTGACCTGTTAGAAATTGATGCAAGAGGGTGCTCCCCTCTGCATGCTAACTCAAAACACAAAACAACATACATAGGCAATTCTGTCTGGTTTCAACATTTAATAAAACAAAGATTGCAACCAAACTCAAATTTTATTAAACTCAAATTACAATTTCAATTACATGGCCTTCGATGCTGCATCCTTCAAAGACTTCCCTTCTCTCTCTCTGTTCCATCGAGCTCTCATCTCATTCGTGGATCAACCTCGTTCGTCCCCCTTCCCATTTCCTCCCTTCCTTCTAGCCCTGTCTTTCTATTCTTTTTGCTAAATTCCAATTAGGTATGACCGTTGGCATTCTAGTATGTTGGTTTGAATACTCGTCCTTGATCGAGGCGATGAAGATCGATGATTAACATATTATATTTCAGTCCCACCACACCTCCTAGTAACAGTAGCAATTTCCTTTAACTACCACGCCAAACACTAACTACAATATTGCAGACGGTTCAGATCTTAACCATGGGGTTGCGATTAATGATATTTTGCATTCATCCTATCATAATTTTAACCATGGGGTTGCAATTAATGAGCTCTTGCACTCTCCAAAGTAGCCTATCGCGAGATGGCGGTGCCTCTGCATTACAACAGGCTTCTAGTCATACTGTTGCAGGGCAGCGGTACCCCCGCATTATCGGAGCAGCCCATTCCAACTAGAATGAAGTAGTACTATCCTCGCAAGACCATAGCTACTCACACAACCTACTACAAAGATGTAGTAAAGGCACACAATGTCACCATTTTTTGATTAAAATTAATTCCTGCAATTATGTCTTGACATCAAGGTTCTCTGAAGCTAATAAATGCCAAAGAACAACAAACCAGAACAAACCAAAACTGAAAATTAAACCAGAAAATGTTTGTGGGTGATGCCAATTCTTGATTTTCCCAATGCTCCTCCATCAGAAATGCTCTGATCATACCTTAACAAGAGATTTAAAAAAAATCTTGTTACATAGAAAATAGAGGATGTGATAGTGGCTCTATAGATGTCAATGCATTCAACCTACTTCAATTTGTAATTTTTTTCATTTCAATAATATAAGAAAGGTTTCAACCATATTTTATGATAGTGATTTGTTGAAACAAGAACCTACATTTTTTAAGAACAATTCCACCTACATATTCATGTATGTTTGTAATTCTTTTATAATAGATAAATGTGTTAATATTAAAATGAGCAAAGAAATAGAACAAAAAATAGAAAAATCAGAACAAGACAAGAAGAGACACAAATTTTATAGTGGTTTGGCAAATTACCTACATCCACTTTCAATAGGAGGGAATCTCTTTATCAATTCTCAAGCTACCTTACATATTCAACACAACAACAACATTTATAAAATGGTCTTCATTCCAATAAATGGAAAAATCAATCCATGAGAGAAACTTGCCAATAGAGGAAAAAGGAAACCTTATCCAATTTGTTTGAGCAACTTGCCAATTTGGGCTTCACCAAATCAAACAATCTCCCACTTGAAAACCAAATTACTGCTCAGAGATCTCCCCCACTATAGGCATTTACATCAACAACAATGAAGATTTGAGCTTCGCCAAATTTTGTTCACAAACACACCGAATAAATCGCTTCCAGGCTTCCCAATCAAGCACAACACCTTCCCTTATTACTTCTCTTCCATTTTGGTCTTGTGCCTACTCACCCAGGCAATTAAATTTTGTTCCTCTACATACAACCGATTTAGGGCCTCCTCATTCTGAGGATTGCTATGAGCTGCAACTGCCAACGGAATCACCCAAATCTCTAAAGCCTTATCTAAAAACAAAATACTAAAATCTTCATCCATGGTGACATTGGACAAGTCCTCAAACATAAATGGAAAGTAATCTGCAGAATCGAGGTTGCCCTCCATCATTATCTACTTCTACCACTGATCCAAATCCACTGCAATGCTTTCAAAATCTAGCTTAGTGAAAAATGACCCCTACTTGCACTCATCTTCAAAATGACTATTTCTCCTGTTGCCCTTGTTCTGCATCAGAGCATCCTGGTGGATTACACCATACTTGTCGTAGAATTCTTCACTTGTCATCTCACCAAATAGGCTCTCTGCATCACCTAAATCCTGAGGCTGAGGATGACAAGACCTCCTTCGACAAATGCGGTTTAGTAATTGCTTCTGCCCATGCAAAAAACTCTCGTGGGAAAATACCCATCAATCAGAAGCCACCTTATGAAATCCATAAGTAATGGGAAATTTCTTGTAATCGTCTACCTCATGAGCGGTGCTCCTCTCACGGGGACTGCTCTGCCCTCCTGGGCCAACATAAACCTTCACAGCAAAGTCAGAAAAAGATAGCATGTTATTTGTAGGTAGCGTAGGTACTTGTGAAGGCTACACCCAAACATTAAATGGTTGTGTATTGCTTTAATGATGCTATGAATGACTCAAGATAGGTTGCACTTGAGGTAAAGAAGGCAACGATTCAACATTTTCCATCACGCAATTAAACAAACCACTTATGCATCCCTCTCTGATTGGTAAGAGTGGTGCCTCTCCTTGTCCAGCACTGGTTGGGAGTGGAGGGCTTTCCATTTCCTCAACGAAACCCCCATGATATTGTGCACATGTGACCTCAATTTCGGACTAGAATAGTGGATTATCATAAATTGGTTCTGCTTCAGGCTTGAATAATGGATTACCATAAAGTATTATTTCTACCTCTTGATTTTCAGCCTCTTCTTCGGCCTCTTCCTCAAGTTCATCATCATCTTCACTCGCCTTAGTCTAGACTGCATCCTCCTCTCCTTCTGAGGCATCCTCCTCTCCTTGGGAGGCATCCTCCTCATCTCAGAAGGAAAACTCCATAGTCTCTTTAGCCGAATCCTTCACATTTTTCCAGCCATCCCACCAATGAACATGGTGTTTCATTTCAGCTTACACTTGCACAACACTACTTTCTTCTAAATCTAAACTACCAAGAAATTCTTTAATAATAAAATCAGCCTCATCATTTAATTAATCCAAAAACATCTGATGAATAGCTCCCACTTCATCATCACTCGATCTAGAGCCACACAACCAAGACATGAGAGCTTGAACCCAATCATCCCAGTTGGGACTCTCTTCAACTTCATCACCTTCATCATCTGAAACTCCCACTTCATCAGGATCTAACACCCATTCGTATTCCATCTCTACTTAATACTTCTCCATAGATTAGGAAATTCTGCACCAATTTCTAGCACCGAGCTTTAGGCTCTGATACCAATTGTTAATATTAAAATGAGTAAATAAATAGAACAAAAAATAGAAAAATCAGAACAAGACAAGAGACAAATTTTATAGTGGTTTAGAAAATTTCCTACATCCACTTTCAACAGGAGGGAATCTCTTTATTAATTCTCAAGTTACCTTACATATTCAACACAACAAAAGCATTTATAAAATGGTCTCTATTCCAATAAATGGAAAAATCAATCCATGAGAGAAACTTGCCAATAGAGGCAAAAGGCAACCTTCTCCAATTTGTTTGAGCAACTTGCCAATTTGGGCTTCACCAAACCCAACAAAATGAACATGGTAATTCTTGCTAACTATTCATCTTGTTTTATTACAATTGAAAGATGGTAATTTGTTAAGGAGGTAAATTAAATATCCCTCTTATTCTAATTTGTGTATATAGATTTGTAAATTACATCTAGTGTCATTCTTCAACCACTTAATTGAGCACTTCAATATATTTAGATATTGGTATCCAATTTTTATTCAATCTCATATATAAATATAATAAGTAATACCACAAGGAAGAAATACAATTAAATAAAATTGTGTATTCATTCATTGAAGTTCAATAAAATATATAATTTAAAGGAAGTACAAAAAAATCACAATAGATTCTTATAAATATAGATTTAAATATGACAATAAACTATTTGCTATCTATTAGAGTGTATAACTTTAAAGAAGTGCTGCAAAGTTACAATAGATTTCTATAAATATGGATCCTTTTGATATCTATTACAGTGCTACTTCAACAAACTTCTAGAATTAAAATTAATAGGTATTTAACTCCATACTTATGATAGTACACTCACATTAGGATGTTGGATGTGCAATTATCTCCAACATCCTCCCTACAATCAAAAACTCAGTAAACTATCAAATGAACACAACATTATATCCCTTGAAACCTCAAGAACCTCTCCTCTTTTAACAACACACATATTAAGAAAAACGTATTGTACACCTTGTAAAAAAAAAATTAATTATTTAAATTAAAAAAAAGAGAAAAAAATTAATATTGTTGAGCACTCATACATACCCCCCATAATGTTGAGGGTGAGAATGTGCATTATTTCTTAAGAGAGGAATGGAAGGCACTTGGCATACAACATGTAGTAAAATATGTTTTAGGTTGATATTCCTTAGCAAGTGGTTGATTTTTAGTAGTTGGGGGCACATATGCTGAAGGAAAACATTGGAAATATTTTAGTATTATCCAAAAACAACACTCAAATGGATCGCACCCATTAAATGATTCTCAATTTGTTTATCAGGTTAAAATCTCTAAAAAATGCTATTGCTACAAATATTTGAATAGAGCCCAATTTTGATATGAATTCCCTAGAAAACTAGGAAGGTAGGGGAAAATGTGAATGAAGGCTTGTGAAGGACGAGGAGGGAATGGACATGAAAAGTATCAAAAGGATATAGAACAAGTGGCAACATGAATCCATGTGAAACCTTGAAACGTAACTAATTTAAGTTTTATTTATTTATTTCCTAAACTTAAAATTAATTGACTAAGTACCTAGCAAAAAAGCACAAAATGTTATTATCTTCAAATTACCTATTTTTCTTATAAAAGGATGCAATTGAATGGTATATTAATCTCATAGGTTAGTAAATTTAATACTTATATATAAAAAAATTTAATGTTTTATTGTAAGAGTTTTATTTCAATTATTAGCACATATTTTTACTAACTAGACTTGTCATTCATTACAATAATTTATATTTTAATCATCTAGTTTTTTGAAGTACACTTCGATGTGAAAAGATATATGACAAATTATGCATCTTCAGTGAAAATTTTGTTTATAGTTTTTGTAACACATAAATGCAATTGTATAAGGATTTGGGGACTAACTATATATATACACACATCCATGTTGATATATACATACACACACACATGCACACACACACACACATATATACATATTTACATATATATTACTTTATTAGATTATGTTATATTATATTATTTATATAATTTTAAAATCATTATAATTACGGTAAAATTATAATTAGTGTTAGAACTAGGGTTGGCCTTGGAATTAGGGTTGAGACATCATTGTTTAATTTTTCTGTACAATTTTCTCTAGTATTTAGGATTTTGAATAAATTTTAATGCTAGATACAATGGCCTCCATGGTTTAGAAAATTTAATAAGATTTCAAATTTAGAATAATTTTCACTATGCTAGATGAGGAAAATATTTTGGATGTAGTGGCTTGGTATACAACTTCTTTGAATTCCCATTTTTTTTCTGAAAATAATATATCAATATTCATCTTGTTTAACAAATTAAGGTTCATGGGTAGTATATTTGTGAACTTTTACTAAATAAATGCGTGTAGGTACAATGAATGTACCCTTTTATAAGTCCCTTTATTATTGACTCACCCATAATTTTTGTGTTCTTATTTGATTGAAAATATTTATAAAAAACTCTACAATATTATATTGGAATTGTATCCTTAGTATTGTGAGAATTTTCAATACTTGTATGTCAAAAAGAATATGAACTACAAGAATTTTCCTTTATATGTATCTAGATAGAACATCATTTCTCTAGAAACCCACTTTAAAAAATAAAAATAAAAATTTATCAATATATTTTTAGTTTACTAAACAAGTCACCATGTATACGAGTCTTTACTAACCAACTAGGTATAACAAATGTACTATTAATGTTTTCTACTATAAAATACAATAACCAACCATTCTATTAAGCAATAGCTACACAATAATCATCAAAATTTCTTCCACTAATTACATCTTTAGTCTAAATAATATTTTGTTATTTAATTATTTTACTAAAAAGGGAGATAAAAACTATATTGAATCAGAAAAGCATTACAAATAGAAATTGATCAAACTCACCAAGGCAACAAGCAAAACCAAGAACTAATTCACACCGAAGAAACACCTCATATCCTCCATAACCCATTCTTTAAGAACAAGGGCCAAATCTCCAGGAAGCTTGCCCCAGTCATCTACATTCCAAGTCCCCATCTGCTTCAACACCCACCTAGTGAAACCATCAACCACCTTATTCCACTCCTGAGGAACATGACAAAAATCAATAGAATCCAAAGTTGTGCTCAAAGAAACAATTTTCTTGACCACCACTACTAATTGCCAATTCAAATTCTCAAAATGTCTCTTATTCAACATATAAATGACAACCTGAGAATCATATTTACAAACAATCTACCTCCAACCTAAGGCACAAGAACATTCTAATGGCACATGAATAGAAATAGCCTCCATGAGATTATTACTATTTTGACCTCTATAAATAGAGAATAAAAAAATCACAACACTCAAACTATTTCTACCAACACCACCAACTCTAGAATGCCCAGGATAACCTCTTCAAGACCCATTAGTATTAATTTTCAACTCCCCTAGAGTAGGAGGACACTAGTGATCAACATGACAAACCCACTCTCTCTCACGTCCATGGTGAACCTTATTCAAGTTTATCCTTCCCCCCACATGAATACCCAGAGCACTAATCACTCCAAGATCACCAAGATTAACAAGAATAGACAAACCACACTTAGCATTCAATGCTTCTTATAGGAACCCAAAAATTATTAGCCAAAGCTAACCAACAAGCAACTTCTTATTGAAAAATATTATATAGTTGCACTCTAACCAAATATGCCAAATTATCAGGCTAGGGCCACTAATCCAAGCTATGAGAAGAAAAGCAGTATTTATAGGAGGAGACCCTTGGCTCCTCTAAAATTACTCCAAAGCACAAGCATGTCTACATGGTAAGTGCTAGAGATTGCACCAGAAGTGCTAGATAAATTTTGCAAAAGAAAACTAAAAAAAGAGTTGAGGAAAAAATTCTTCATGCCCAACACACATGACCACATAAAAGGGACATGAAACCCACACTTCCAAAGATTCTAATAGATAAGACACCTTCCTTGCACCACTAGCCAAGAGAAAGAATTGCACTTAGGCCTGGAAAAATTATTCCGAACCTGTTTCCACCACGAGAGAACTCCCAAACAACTGCTTATCAAGAACTTGATAACCTAAGGCAATAGAAAATTTACCCTTCAGATCAAGACCACAAGCCAATACATCTCTCCCAGGAAGAGAATTACGAACCTAACCTGACAAAATCTCAACAAGCTCCTACCAATCCTCAACCACACCACTAGGAGGCCACTCCTATGGATCCTTCCACCTAGACACACTAACCTGACCTAGAGGTTGGTGAGTTTTGAAATCAACCACATGACACCAACCAACCTCCATAAAATCGTGACAAAAATTTTACAGATGAGGGTGAGTAGACAAAATGGGATGATGGTCATTTGAAGAATCAAGCTAGAACAGTGCATCTTGACCACCATTGCAAATCCAAAACAACCCCTACTTGACCAGCTTGTCACCCCTTTTGAGGGTACTCCAAATCAAAGAACCCTTCCCCTCCAAACTAAAGTGGTAACATCAACACTCTCAACCACATCTAGATATTTTGAATTAAGGTTTTTAGCCCACAACTAATGTTGTTGTGAACACCACCGCCAATACAATTTAGCAGCAAGAGATTTCCCATTCAAATTGGTCTGACATAAACCAAGCCCACCTTCCTACTTTGGCCTACATAAGGAATCACACTTAATCAAGCTCCAATTCCTATAGAGAAGATTTCCAAACCAAAGGGGCTACTGAGACAAACTCTCAAAGTCTTTCCTAAAGTTGGAAGATGTAGAGAGAACAAAGCATCTGTACATCGGAAGAGCTTGTACCATAGACTTTAAAAGAGTCACATTTCCTATAGAAGAAAGCCACCTACAAGTCCAATGACTGAATAGATTGCAAAAATTATCAATAATTCCCTACCAAAACAATTTAGTGTTGATTTTGTAAGCTATGATAATGTGGCTACAAAGGTGCTTGTTGGTGCTTTCAATGAGAAAATCATTCTTATGCTTGGGATAGTCATTGATTTGTCATTTTGATTTGGATTTCATTGCTTTATCTTCATACCTAGGGAGTGATTACTTTATGATATTGTCCTCTTTGTCATTATTGATAAAGGGGGAGAGAAAAAGAGAAAATAAGGTGCAAATTTTGTGAAGTTGACATCAATGCGAAAGTGTGAGTTTGTTGTATTGGAATTGATTTGTCATTGATTTCAAAGTCTCTAATGGTTTTCCATTGGTAGTAATTTTTGAAGGTGATTTAATTCATTCAAGGTGCTTCAAGTATTTCAATCAAGGTATGTAATGTGGATCAGTTGATGTCTCTTTGTCTAGAGTTTACATTTTGTGAAGAAATCACTTAATTATGTCAAGAAAGCATCTCATTTTGTGAAGAAGTCACATCATTCATTTTTATGGTTCCTACCAAAGAAAGCACTCCATTATGCATTGGAAGCTTCAAGGTTTCCTTGAGGATTTGTTACAAAACCCTAACATCTCTTTGTAATACTTCATTTGCAAAGTCTTTTAAAAAATGTCATTGTTGTTATATTTTGCAAGTGACCTTTTGTCACTAGTCACATATAGCTTGAGTGACTTGTTTGAGGGCTTAAATCAGATTCAGTGACTCATCCTCCTTTGAATTGTAATTGTTTGAGTATGTTGAAGTGAGTGGTTAAGTTATTTGAAAAGAGATCAATAGTTCTTATTCAAGGTTGATTCAGGCAGAAAAAGTGAATCGAGGGCTCTTATTTAATTTTTCCTAACAGCTATTTCCTAATGGTGCAACTTTGAATGGAGTAAAAATGTCACCGGTTGCTTTTACAAGGTTGTTTCCATTTTTTAATGTGAACAGTTGTGTGTGTTTTTTTGGATTGTCACCAAATCTGTCAAGAGTTTTTTACTTATGGATGGAATGGTGTTTCAGAAGGTGTTGTTTTGATGAGTGAAGATTTTTGTAACAAGAGATAAAACTTCTATTTCATAGCCTTTATGTTTTTGACATGAGTTTTACACAAAAGAATGGTTTTTGGACTGAAATATTTGTGTAAGTTTCTCTTGTCAGAGAATCAAAATACTGTGAAAATATATAGAGTTTTTGTGTTTGTATATGTAGGATTTGTGATTAAAAGAGAATGAAGATTAACTACAATTGCCTATGAAGATTGAGAAAAGAATATGGATAATTAAGGAGTATGTTATTTGAGCACAACAATATTAGAGGTGATATGCGATAGTACAAGAAATGATTTCATATGAAATAGGAGTGAAGTTCTTTGTCAACCAATGAAAAAGGTTTTGTTCGAACAAAATGGTAATTGATTCTTTTTGAAAAGAAAGGTGGTGGTTGTAGAATGATAAAATAATAGTAATTGGGCCTTTTTGAAATTGGGAATTTAGTGATTGTAAATTTAGTATACCTTGTTCAAGGTTAGAGAATTCTGAATTGTATGTGTTTTGTATTGAGTACTTGAAAGTCTTGAAGATTTGTTTATTTTTGTATCAAATTGTGAGAGATAAGGTGTATGTATAAGTGTTATAGAATACATCTATAACCTTTGTTTTCAATGTAAATAGAGTAGTACTCTATGCTGATCTTCTTGTATTCAAAGATTGGAGTTGGTGCTTTGAAGGAGAGTTGGTGCTTTAGCCACTAGAATTGGTGGTTTGTTGCTTCATTATTTTCGAAGTTGGTGCTTTGAAGGAGAGTTGGTGCTCTTGGTGGGTTGGTTCTCACTAAATGTAAATAGGGTTGGTTCCCTTTGGAGTAATAAAGAAATTGTTTAGATTGGTTTTTCACCCTTTTAGGATTTTTCCACTCATAAATTTGGTGTCTCATGTTTCCTTTATGATGTGTTGCTTTGTGTATGATTCGGTATTTTAGATTCACATGTGTTGATGTAATTTTCAAATCTTTGTGTTCATTCATGAAAACATATCTTAAGTTTTGTCTGGTTAAGAGAGTTACCTTTTTGTGATTAATTTTATATGACCATTGATTCACCCCCCCTCTTAGTGGTCCTATACTCCAAAAAATGTAGTGTAGAAAATTGTACTCCCTTCTTGGAGATTGTACAATTTTAGACTTCTTTGGGACCTATTTTAGTACCCTTGTAATTATTCCTCTTTAAACCATCATTAATTGGCCCCTAAGATCCTTTATTTTAGATCTCGAGTCTTATAAATAAGCTTCTAAGTCATTATTTTCATCTAGAGAAAGTAATTCAAGATCTAAGCATTCACAAGCACTCAATCATTCTTTCACAAGAGTATTCAAGAGCAAGTAGTAAGAAAATTTTAAGTCTTGGAGCATCATTATAGTGTTTTCACAGGTCTTCAAGCTCACTTTAATTCAAGATCTAACATTGTCAAAAATTGATTATGGTTGCCTATGGTTAATCATGATGGATTCTAGGTTGGGGAGATGCAATTAACCATCAAGCAAAGCCTAATGACTTGTTTCATAAGTGATTTCATCCTCCATTATCACTTTATTTTAAGCCTAAGGAAGGTACATGCATTATTATGACTTATTAGGGTGATTAGGGATCTCCCAAAGTGAGTCATTCATGTTCATGTTTCATTCATGTATCTGATTCTAACACATTAGAATAGGGTTGCATTACATTTCATATTTCCTAATCTTAGAGACACTTAAGATTAGGGTTTGTATGCACATTAAAATCTATTATTTCTACCAAGGTTTAATTACTGAACTAGGGGTTTGACCGAGGCAAACCCCCCATAAGAAAATAAACAATATATTTTATTTTGGAATTATTTCTATAGGTTCGAATCCAAAATCAAATTGGGGAGAAAGAACAAAGATTGGGGATAAGATTTGAACTTTGACTTTTCAAAAAAGTAGAACGGGACTGATATGCCACAAGTGGTGTATGAGTGAAAGTACATATAATTTTCTAGATTTCTAATGATCCTGAGTCAACACTACCAAATTCCATTTTCAACACAGAAACCCTAGTTTGGGACTGATATGCCTAGCTTGGCATATGAGTCCAAGTGTGCCCTGAAGTCTACATTTTTTAGGATTTTAGAGCTTATTCTGAGCACATTCAGATTTATAGATGTACAATCTAATCTCTCAATTTTATGTTCTATTTTTCATTCATTTCTAGGTCATTTGTTGAAGTTTTGCACATCATTAGGTTTTTTTCATTAGATCTTGCATGTTATTTGTCTTTCAAATCCCTAGCTTGGTGGTTAACCCCTCTTTAGTCATTAATCATACCCTAGGAAAACCTTCAATAGATTTTTTTCCTTCATTCCTTCCTTGGATTGAGATCTCTAAGGTTTCCTTTAGTGAAACTAAGTGAAATAGGTCCTAGTGTTCCATCTCCCAAAAGATTTGGAACCTTTCCCTATTTTCTTTGTTTCATATAGCATCATAGAAATGATCCAAAAAAGGTGGGTAAGGTGGAAAGGAAACCTTTAAAGCCATGTAGGTAAGATCCAACTCCTTAAATCCTCTCTCTAAAATATCTTGATCTACTTCCTTTCTCTTTTTAAAATTCATTCTTGTATAATCAACAAAGTTGAGTAAATCCAAAGAAACTTCCTTTGGATGGGTACTGAAGAAAAAGATAGGAATTCTCTAGTAAACTAGGATAAGTTTTTCTCACCCAAAAACGATGGAGGTATAGGGATTAGAATATTAATTCTATTTAATAAATCCCTCCTCTCCAAAAATGGTTGGAATTTCCTAGACGGTACTAAGGATTGGGTAAAAATTCTAAAAGCTAAATATCTAGGAAATGTTCATCCTAGTTGTTTATTGTTCTCTCGGGACTAGCCTAAGAGGTTGATTGTCTTGAAATACATAATAAAAATAAGAAATACTCTCAACCAAGGTATCAAAAGAAGGGTGAGTAATGGTAAAAAGATTAGATTCTAGGATGATGCTTGGACTAAGGGCCCTACATTTTTCTCTATTAATTAGTTGAATCATATGAAGAAATAGATTATAACACTAAATAGAATTTTTTTTATATGATTATGTGAACTAGGGGGAGATTCCCCAAAATGGAAAAAACTTAGTGGCTAGTTGTCTGGGTTTGGGGTCCTTAGGGGAGGTAGCCATAATGATTGGTTTGAATCCTCTCTTCTCTTATATCTTCTAATCAGAGATTTCCTTCTCCTCTCTTATGAAAGAGAAGATGATTGGATTTTGAGTGGCAACCCTTCATGTGTTTTCTCTATCAAATTTTCTTACACCATAATGGAGCAACCTATTTCCACGCCTCAGATATTTGAATGGAAAAAAATATGGAATTTTAAACTCATCCCAAATATTAACTGCTTATGGTGGCTTGTAGCCCAAGGTAGTATCCTCACAATTGATGTTCTTAATAAAAGGGGATTTTAGTTTGTTAATAGGTTTACCCTCTACTTTTAAGAGGCTAATAATATTAACCATTTTATTTTCCATTATTCTTTTGCTAGAGAGTTATGGACTTATGTCTTACTATAAATTTTATTGCTTGATTGGGTGTTTCCTTATTCCCTTAAAGATTTTATTGCACAGTGGAATAACTTCCCTTTTGGTCACCCAATTATTGTGGAATTATGGAAGAAAAATTATTCATTTGTTTCATAGATCCTATGGAAAGAAAGAAATAAATAATATGATTGTTAGAGATCAGTCGAGAAGCAGGATGGAGGTTTCTTGAGCAAAGAATAGCAAATGCAGGACAATCTAAATTCAGGAAATTTTGGCTTCTCTAAACTAATTTCATCCAATAGGGACCTCAAAATTAAATAGAATTGGGGAATTGAAAATTATCTAAGAAGAAATTGGACCAAGATTTTGAGCAGAAGGATGACAATCTAGACCCCTCTAAGCAATGGAAAAATTAAGCTTAATTTATATGGTTGTTTCAGAGGTAATATACGAGTAGCTATTACTAGAGGAATTATAAGAGACTGCAAGGGCCTCCTTATTGAATGATACATTAAATTTTTGGGTATTGGTACTAGTAATGAGTCAGAGGCAATTGTTGTTTGGTGGGGTCTAAAGAGGGTTAAGGAAAGGGGATTAGCAAAGTTGTTATAAAAAGCAACCCCAAATTGATCATGGAAATTCTTAAGGGATATTCTAATGCCCTATATATGATTAAGAATTTATTTGAAGATTAAAAAGGATGATTGAGAGCCTCAATCAATATCGATTAATTCATACTTATGCATAAGGAAATAGAGTAGCACATGTTGCTTCTAATGTGGGTCCCTCTTATTTGCAGTGGGAAAGTTGGAAATATGAGGACATCCCTCAAAACTAAAAGACATTATTCTGGAAGAGAATTTTGGATAAAAATTAGGGATCAATTGTATATTAAGTATTTTTTCTTATATCTATGGCTATTATAAATAAATATTCACTTCTCTTTTTGGTACTTGGTTTCTATCAAGAGCTATAAATTTAATTTTTTATGCTTTAAGTGCTAAGCATAAGATGAAAAGGAAAGGCAACAAAATTGAGTATCATAAAATAGGAAATTCCCTGGCTAATCATAGAAAAATAGTGCATCGCATGACTTTTATTAAAATAATTATCAATATAGTGAACAACTGAAAATATCGTAGAGATGATATGCACATGACGAATTGAAGAGGTCACATCAAAAATTTAAGAGAAGGATAAAATAATTCTTATGTCATCAAATATTTTTGGATTAGTAAAAGGGATGCCCCCTTAATGATTAATAATATTTTGCTAGGTTGTCACTACATTCCTCCAAATCTTAAGGGCATGTTTAATAAAGTGGCTATTATAATTTTGCATGGCTACCTTAATGCTCACATGAGCCTTCAGTCTAGTCTTTCGATCATCTCAATTAAGCATAAGATTCAACTCAAAAGGTGTACTACGGGTCTCATCATAAAGGAAATGTAGATTTATTTCTCAAAGAACCATTTAAATGGGTTTTCTCAATCATCAAAATACATTTTATCTAATTTTTTTTACGAAGTTACCAAAAAAAGCTTAATTTGCGTTTATTTTCTTGTTCACATCTATTAGTGTGGTGAGTTTCATATGCCTTAAATGTGGTGGAAGGTTTTTGGGTAGAAAATGGGTAGGCCAAGGAAGTGCTCTGAACCCTTATCATGCACTTCCCTCAAGAAAAATATGGATCTATGGAGGATTTTTGAGGAAGCAGGTATTACACCCATTTTATTGGTCATGAAGGGCTTAAATGATGAACTTACCTCAAAAATATTCAATTCTTGGAAGGAGGCATGGTGGTAATTGGTAGTATTCACTTCAAGGTGACTTTTATGCTTATAGTTTAGGAAATGGGTCTTGAATGCAAGAGAATGAAAAGTGGAAAAAGTGAGTAATGGGAACTACCAAAGATTCATTGATAGATTCCACAAAAAGGATGAGAAACTGAGGATATTTCAAAATGAATATGATAGGGATAAATTATCATCTCCTTTCGGTATGGTGAGTTTACACATAATCAAGTATTTCACTCTAGAAGGAAGATATACTACTATCCATGGATATCACTTTCCTTTAATCATATAATGCATAATGAAAAATCAATATCCCTTTCTTTAATTTTTCTACTTTGCTTTAATGCATGGATAAAGGGACTTCTCCCTTGCTACATCAAGGTCTCATTTTAAGACTCTATAATCATATGTTGGCCTTAACCCCTTAGCCATTTCTGGAAAAATATATTAAGCCACTACAAAATCATGTTATTAAAGGAGAATCTCCTTTTGATTTTGCATAACCCTACTCTTGGAAAAAATTCAAAATTTTCTCTCTTGATTAATGTTGTTTCTCGAAACCCTCCCATAGTGGAAACGAAATCTACACCTCCCTCTCAAAAAACAAAAATCTTGGCAATCCCTACTAGTTCAAAATGAAAGTTCCTTGGAGCTTTGAAGAAGATGGTGATTAAAGATGATGCAATTGAAATTTTAAATGAGAGTGATACCAGTCAACTTGGCGACTTGAGTAGAGGAAAGGGTGAGAGAAGGTCTAAAAGGCTACCCAAAGTGGAGAAATATAATAAAAACCAAGACTTTAAAGGGAAAAAGTTGGGTTTTGATGAGGAAGGTGGTGAGTCTTCAGATGAAGAGTATTTCACTCTATAATCATATGTTAGCCCTAATCCCTTAGCCATGTCTTAAAAAATATAATAAGCCTCTACAAAACTAGGTCATTAAGCAATGAAAAATCAATATCCCTTTCTTTCATTTGTCGTCTCTACATCAATGCATGGCTAAAGGGGCCTCTCCCCTATTGTACCACAGTCTCATTTTAATACTACAAAATTAAGTCATTAAAAGATAATCCCCTTTTGATTAAACATAACCCTACTCTTGGAAAAATGTCAAAAATTTCTCTCTTGACTAATGTTGTTTCCCAAAACCCTCCCATTGTTGAAAAGAAATCTACCCATCCCTATAAAAAATAAAAATCCTCAAAAACCCTACTAGTTCAAATTTAAGGTTCCTTGGACCTTTAAAGAAGACAGTGGTTAAGGATGATGCAATATAATTTTTGAATCATGGTGATATGGTTCAACTTAGCGACTTGAGTAGTTGAATGAGTGAGAGAAGGTTAGAATGGTTGGCCAAAGTGGAGAAGCATAATAAAAACCAAGACTTTAAAGGTAAAAGATTGGTTTTTGATGAGGAAGGTGGTGAGTCTTTGGATGAAGAGTATTTCCCCTTTTCTAAGGAGGAGGACAAAGATAATAGCCAAAAATAGATCTAAGTGGTGATTAAAAATGAGATTGACAAAGATAACACAAGTGAGGAAAACATGACAGAGGAGGGAAAAAGTTAGGATGAGGAAGGGGAAGACATTGATAGGAATGAGATAAAAATTACTATTGAGGAAGATGAGGGAGGAACAAACCATAAATATAAGGAGGATAATAATATAAACATAAGGATATGATTAGATTAGAGGATGATGGGAACCTGGGGCACAATCACCTCTAAAATATTAAGCACCAAATTGAGAATTTGTAGGGGAATTTTTTAACCAAATTAACAAAAATAATGAAAGTGATTTAATAAAAGAGTAGATGGTTGAGCTCGATAATTAATTGAGTTGCATTATCTCTATAACTTATGGGATTATTAATTGTGCCATTTTTGGTATTCTTACTAGGGATTCTATAGTAAGGAAGGTGAAATGTAAGAAGAAAAAAAACTAGGATGAAGACGCTTCGAGGAAGGATACATCTGAAGATGTAGAGGATACATAGAAGAACAACCTGGAGCTATGTAATAAACAATAAGATCTAATGGGTATGTGTAGGATCATCATGGAAAAATAGGCCCTTAAGTGGCAAAATTTTTAGAAAAAATAGAGTTAGGCAACTTGACATAAAAATTTCAATAAGTTATCTATATTATTTGAAAAATATGTAAGAATAGAATTTGTAGAAAATTGAATGTAGTTTCTAAACTATTAGGTTTATTTTAAAAAACTAAAAATTTATTTGGTGAAAATTTAAAATTTCAATGCAGAGTAATTTAAATTTTAGGGAAAAAATAAGGTGTCTGGTTACCACTAACCACAATAAAATGATAATATTTTTAATAATATTTTATATATAAGTAGAGGACTCATGTCCCAATGTGATGCATATTTTTGTAATTTTTTTCCAGTAAATAATTAATTATGAATTTTTTATTAGAACTGTTAAAAAATATAAAAACTTGTATGTCTAACCACCTTAACTTGGCCAAAACTTCATGAAATTCAACTTTTTTTCAATCCTATAGTATGCGAAGAATAGAATGTGACACTTGTTTTGGATTTTATAGATGTTTTTCAATCAGCCTATCAATTAGGACTTTAGTCGCAATTCAAATAGAAAATTAATAATAATTATTTATTAAATCCAATGTAAAAGATAATTTATATTGGTTGAAAGCTGAGAATCTCCTCTAAAAACTCTTTTTGTTTCATCAATTTTGGGTAAAAAAAAAGTCATCAACCACATACCCTACACATACCCATCATATTGCCACTTTTTGGCCCATCATGATCCTGCACATACCCTAATCAATAGTCCTAAATATTAGTTCTCTTTGATGGAAATGTTTCCTTTTTTGCTACTTCTTTGGTTCTATAGGGCTCATGTGCCAAGTATTTATGAGTCCTATGTGCCATTTTGGCTTTAGTTTCTTTGGTTGTTTTCCTTATGTTTAATTTTGTTTTTTTGGTTGGCCTATAGGCCTTTTTATCTAGTTGGGTTAATGGGGCTATAGGACTTCATGTTTTTCTTTGTTTTTTTTTTATGGATCAGGGTCCTTACCCTACTTTTCTAATAAAAATAATCAATTCACCCAATTTATTAATAGGAAACTATTCCTTATAAGCATAATAATTAAGGTACAATAATTAATGTTTATGCAAAAAGAACCTTTACTCTTCCTTACCAATAGCATACGTGGAAAAAATGTACTTATACCTAGCATAATGCATTCCATGCCAAGTAGTTCTTGTAGAAAATTTTTAATCACATCCTACAAGTATTCAAGATAAGTTTTATGCCCTTTTCCATTTATATCTTATGCTTCTAAACCCTACAACTTGGAAGGCCCTTAGGAAGATGACTAAATTCCACTTGACATTGATGAAATACTTGTTATACCTGGACATATATTAGCATTTGGACATTCTTTGAAGTTTTCATCCTTCAAAGGTTCGAAATGATTATGTAAGTAAAGATCTCTCCTTGATTTTCTTATGTATCTTATGATTTTTCATGATAGTTACGAGCTAGAAAGCTCTAAGATTCTAATTATGGTACACAAACCAATGGCCTTACCAAAAGATATGCACTTAATAAGTAACATCAAATTGATAAAGACTTTTAATAACTTAGTTTTCATTGGGAATGAACAATCCAAAATAATTAATAAAAGTTTAGAGTTTGAATATTGAGATAAGAATGGAAGCACTACGTCATATTTACATTGTTTTATGTTTTAAGGTTTAAGAGTGACAAATTTTTATTTGATAATCTATAAATCTTTTATTTTATGAAAACTAGTGAAGTATAATTATAATAAAATTATAGTAATTATTTTTTTGGATGGGTGTAGGGCTGATGCAAGAAGTTGGGTACACAAAAAGCTCAAAAAGTGGAAATATTTTTACTATTTTTCAGAATTTGTCACACTTGGACTGAAAATTTGAGGCACTTACACAATGAATTTTTAAAAAAGTCAATAATATGAAATCTATCATTTTGAATCTAGTTTCCAAATATGTAAATTATTAAAATACCCAGATTATATAAATTAAATTTTGATAGGGATCTATAAAAACCACTTTTTAAAAGTCCCTATCTTTTTACCATACCAAGCAGGTGTACGGACAACACTTTTTGAACCAAATGAAATTATTTTGCTAATTCCTTATGGAAAAAGAGAGCTGACAACTTGAAGTTTGATGTGGATTTTTTTTTTGTAATTTTTGGTTGAATATTGTTTTTTTATTAAATTTTTATTGGCATTAATTGATGTTTTTTAAAATGATTGTGTACGAACAACATAATTGGACCTAAACAGAAAAAAATTGACTCTTTTTTTTTTCATTGTGTAGAGAATTGTCTGAAGTTTGATGCCATATGATTTTTTTTACAAAAAACTTAACCAATAAAAAGTTATTAAAAACCAAAAAAACCAAAAAAACCTGATATTTCAAGTTTAAGGA
This sequence comes from Sequoia sempervirens, assembly GCA_007258455.2. Taxonomy (NCBI): domain Eukaryota; kingdom Viridiplantae; phylum Streptophyta; class Pinopsida; order Cupressales; family Cupressaceae; genus Sequoia; species Sequoia sempervirens. The sequence continues at coordinate 522,412,136 of VDFB02000003.1, read as the reverse complement.
CTAGTTTACTTAGAAATTAATTAAAAAATGGAAAAAATAATCCAATCTTAACAAAAGTTATATATTTAGAAAGTAGACATTTTATTCTCTAATGGGTTTTAATTTTATAAATTCATTCAGAAAAAAAGTCCATCAGCTATGTTGCCAAAGTTGGACATTCTTCTTCAATCTGCCTTAGTCTTTTAGTTGCAGGTCAAAGCCTCAGGCTTTGATTGCCAAGCCTTTCCCAAGCCTAAAACCAAGGCTAGATGTGGTGTGGAAATACATTTTTTAAATAACGCGTACGTGTTATAGAAACGCGTACGCATTTCATAACGCATACGCGTTGCCCATTGACCCGTTGGGAAAACAGAACGCGTACGCATTATGAAACGCGTATGCATTTTTTGAACATAATGCGTACACGTTATGAAACACGTATGCGTTTCTTGAACATAATGTGTACACATTTTTAGAATGCGTACATGTTTCTAATATAGTCATTTTTCCCTAATTTGGAAAATACTGGTAAAACACGATTTTCCTGCAACAATCCTTTTCTGTAGTACGGTCCGAAAGTGTCATTTTCTACGTTTTTTATTGCAAATTTTTCTTGTGTAGGGCATATTCTATTCAAATTGTTGGAAAAGACAAAGTGTAGGTTGAATTTTCTGAAGTGGAATCAAGTGCAAAAACTTTTTACAAGAAGATTTGGAAAAAGTGAATTTTTGGATGTACTCATTATGTTTTTGTACTTCAGAGTTTATAGAAAAAAATGATCTTCATAGTAAATAGTTTAATTTGAATATTTGAAGGAGGTGGAAATTTGAAAATAAGTTTCTTGAATTATTGTTTTTTTCATCAAAGAGGGTTTGGTAACAATGGGTGATAAGCAAAGACAAAAAAAAAAAGATGTAGAAAGTTAATGACACCTGAAGAAATTCAAGCAAATAAAGATAAGGAGGCAAAAAGACAAAGGGAAAGAAGAGAAATGATTTTTCAAACGAAAGATTTGGAAGCATCTAGTTCCAATAATGTTTAAGAGGAAGCCATGAATGATGAAATGAATTTAGATGATACAAATGTGGAGATGGTGAATATGGAAGAAAATGCAATTACGGAGACAAACCCAACTATGCCTTCAACTTCAACTTTGAATGATACGCAAAAAAATTCAGGTGTTTCTTCAAATCCACCTCCCAATGATATGGAAAATGCACCTATTCAAACAATCTATCAAGGTATGTGTTCAAACCCAAGTTTTAATAATATTGATATTGCTTGTTTAGATGAAGTTGGATACACCATTGATGAGATCAATAATATTAGGGTTGAAACAATGCAAAAAAAAGAAAATGATGAAATTATATCTTATGAGAATGTATTAAATGAAAATGAAATCCCTAATATTGATGAAAATGAGTATGAAATCAGTTTTACATTTGAAAATGAAAATGAAACCCTTTGTGTGAATGAAAATGAAACTCCATCTATGGATGAAGGTGAAAATGTTTTATTTACAATTGAAACAGATGTGTTAGATAACCTTTGTGGTAAAGTTTCTTCAAGACAAATTAGAAATTATGGAAATAAAATATATACAATTTTTTTCTATAGAAAGAAATTAGGATTCCAATGTCAACTCATGGTGGAATTGATGAGAATGTTGAAAATGAGAAAAGTGATGGAAAAATTAGGTGTTTTTGTAAAACCAAAAAAGAAAGATGATTTAGTAGAACAAGTCATATCTAGTGTTGCTAATGTTATTGATGTTATTGGTAAGAAAAGTCGATCAAAATATAAGAATGTGGCTCGTCGTGCAATAGCAACTGCTCTAGTTTATAAAGTAGCTTCAAATAAAAGAATGTTAAGTAAGATTAGTAAATGTATAAACTTAAATCCTAGAACTTTGATAAGAGCTGCTAAAAGAAGAGAAAGTATTGAAAAGGATCCTATTAATCAATGTTGGAGTTTTAGTGGTAGACTCCCAAGATCAGACATGAAATTAAGTAATGAAATTAAATCTTTAATTGAAATTTTTTTGCATGATAATACAAGAGTATCACCTAACATTAGAGATGTCTTAAAATTAATGGTGGGTTCCAAAATTCATGAACCTCATCCAAAGCATCTCTTAGATATGACTCAAACTGGATTATATAAAAAAAAATTAGATGCTTCAATCTTACCATTGAATATTAGCATAAGTCAAAGATCATTTGAAAAGTGTAAACCTTTTTATGTTAGAATTAATAAGCAATGAATCTCTTATTGTTGTAAGACTCATGTACAATTTCATTATTATTAGGATATATTTCAATATATACGATGCACTTTGCATGCTAACCAGATTATGCAGGACATTTGTGGTATTAATATGCCACCTGAAAGAATCAAAGATTTTATAGCAGGTTTGTTTTGTAATCCCTCTTTAAATGGAAACTCAACTTTTTTAAAGCATGCATTTCTGGAGAATGTGATAGATGTGGTAACTTTTCATTATTAGGAGAATGTATGCATGAAATTAGTTTAGATGAATTTGGAAAACAATTAGTGGATGTAAAAAAAATTAAAAATATTGAGTATTCTTTAAAAGATGGAAAAGCTGGAAAACGTGTTGAGGTAATTGTGGAAAAAGTTAGTGTGCATGCTTTTATTACTGAATTTAAAGATAAGTTTGTACCTAAATGTGTTCAACACTCTCAGAATTCTCATTGGCTTGATAATCAATTTTGTTTATGTAAAAACACATTCCCAATTGGAACTATATTGTCAGTTGTTGATTTTTCTGAAAATTATACTCTTGCTCCACAAGAAGAAATTCAATCGCAGTATTATAATTCAATGCAAGTAGCTATATTTGTTCACATTGTTTATAAACATGCTGAAGATAGTACAGAAGATATTAGAAATTTTTTGAGAGAGTACCATTTTTATGTAATTTATAATCGATTACATTCATCTGAGTTTGTACAATATTGTTTTGATATATTTTATAAAAATTTAAAAGAGAGAGGAATTCAAATTCTAGAACATCTCATATGGTCAGATAATTGCACAGGGCAATTCAAAAATTCTAGAATGTTTTATTGGTTATGTAGAGTTCATAAGGAAAATAATATCCAACACATATGGAGTTTTTTGAAGCTGGTCATGGTAAGGGAGAACACAATGGAGTAGGTGCATGTGTGAAAAGAGCTCTTGCTAGAGAGCAACTAAAATTTGAGGATGCTATGAAATTTAGAGATGCACGTGCAATTGTAGATTGGTGCAATACCAAATTATCTACAAGAACAAGTGAGAGCTCAATAATTCGACACTTCTTTTGGTTAGTTGAAGAAAATGATATTTTTTCTCGACAAGATTGTGAAACAATTAATGGAACTACAAAATGGCATTCATTTAAGAGTTCGAATGCAAACACATGGACAATATGGATAAGGGAGTTGGCATGTTTTTGTCAATTTTGTATTGTAGGTGATTGGCAGGCATGTAAAAATATTGAATGGGTCAAACAATGGCAACAAAGAGCTTTAACGCCTACATCGACACATGTTCAACATGGAATGACAATTGAAGATAATCAAGTGTTCGCATCAGATGATTATGATTGCATTTCAGATCTTGTACAAGAAGGTAAATTATTTATTGAGTTGAATTTTGTATGTATGCATCATGTTTATATGTGAGTTAAATATAAGTCACTCTTTATTGAATTTTGTATTTATTTTTGCAGGACATGTGTATGTTGTTGTTGCACCTCAAGGGAATGAAGAGCATACAGAGTACTGGTTGGCTAGATGTGTTGAAAGAAAACATAAGTTGGTACATACTAGAGTGGATGATGAGAACTTTGAGTATCCAACTGGTTCAGTGGTTGTTGTTGGCACCTGACTTCAAAAATATTTGATGAGAAAGAATGGCTTGCCTGCATTTGAAGATTATGAAAGACACAAGAAGATTATACATTATTCACATTTGATTTTGGCAACCAATATAAAACTAGTTATATATCAAGGGAGGCTTGCTAATAAAGTTTTATGGACACTTTCAATGGATGATCATGAGACAATCATAGATGCATTACAAAAAAGAGAGGATGCAGATGGTACAATAGAGTAAATAAATATTGGTAAGTATATCTAGTTGTATATATATTTAATTGATATATATATATATATATATTTGTCTTTAATCATTTCCTAATTAAATTTTTATATCATTTTTTTCTTTAGGTCTCTCAAAAGTAGATGCTTTACAAAAAGGAGAGGAGATGCACATATATTACGATGGAATTCGAATCTAGAGATAGGTAACTATATATAGTTCTAGATACATTTAATTGATACTTTATAATTGATTTCATATCCCCTTAATCCTTTCTCTTAAAACCCCTTAAGTCATCCTCTTATGTACCATTAATCTATCCTCTTGCATCCCCTTAAGTCATTCTATCAACTACCATTAATCCATCCTCTTAGGACCCCATAATCCATATCCTCTTAAATCTCCTTAATCCACAATCTTGCATCCCTTAAGTCACTCTCATAATTCCCCTTAAGCCATCCTCTTAGGGCCTATTAAGCCATATCATAAGGTTCATGACATGCATCCCCTTAATCCACCCTCTTCCATCCCCTTAATCCACTCTCTTACATTCCTTCAAGTCATTCTATCAACTCCCCTTAATCCAACCTCTTACATCCCTTCAAGTCATTCTATAAACTCCCCTTAATCCACCCTCTTACATCCCTTCAAGTCATTCTATCAACTCCCCTTAATCCACCCTCTTGCATCCCCTTAATCCACTCTCTTACATCACTTGAAGTCATTTTATCAACTCCCCTTAATCCACCCTCTTACATCCCTTCAAGTCATTCTATCAACTCCCCTTAATCCACCCTCTTACATCCCTTCAAGTCATTCTCTCAACTCCCCTTAATCCACCCTCTTACATCCCCTTAATCCACCCTCTTGTATCCCTTCAAGTCCTATCAACTCCCCTTAAATCCACTCTCTTTACATCACTTGAAGTCATTTTATCAACTCCCCTTAATCCACCCTCTTACACCCTTCAACTCATTCTATCAACTCCCCTTAATCCACCCTCTTACATCCCTTCAACTCATTCTATCAACTCCCCTTAATCCACCCTCTTACATCCCTTCAATTCATTCTATCAACTCCCCTTAATCCACCCTCTTGCATCCCCTTAATCCTCTTGCATCTCCTTAATCCTCTTAGGACCCATTAAGCCATATCCTAGGGTTCATGAGATGCATCCTCTTAACTCCCCTTAAGGAATTCTCTTAAGACCCCCATTAAGCTATATATCCTCTTAGGTCCCCTTAATCCATCCTATGGCTAACTTCATTTGAATTTGTATGGAATTTACTATATACGGTTCTTTCCTTGCATGAATTTTTTATTTAAATTGTATCTATATGCACATATATGTTTCATCATGTTATATAGTTGTATTAAACATCTTGATGTACATTATATATGTTTGTCTGATGTCACTTTTTAAATATCTTGTTCCAATTTTATAGATTATACATGTTTCATGTCTTCTATTTACCACATTTTATATAATTATTTAATTGTATAGATTATACATTTTATACATACAAGGAGATAGTTTTTTGTTTATTGATTCAAATATTTGTTATGTAATTGGAAAATAGTTAAAATTACTTGCCCTTAATTTATTATGAATATGATTTAAGAAACTATTTAAGGAATGTTTTAATTTGTCACCTAACCATGTGATAAAATATATATATGAAATTTGATTCTAGATAAGAATTTATATAGTGCATGTATTACTTGAAAATTAGATAAAATATAAATATAGATATGTATGAATGCATATAATCATGAAAATGAGCATAACATGATCTCATAATTGACTGCATATATAATCATCATATTAAAGTCAACTGATATAAATAAACACACATATGATAATAACATGTTCAAAATAAAACTAGGGATCTAGATAGTTCATAAAATTTATATGTCAAGTCCAACACATATATTGAAATAAACTAGAGATCCGTAGTCCATAAAATATAAAACCATCTAACTTTCAGGCTGATAAGTCATATCAAGTCTCCTCTTTGTTCCATGTTGACTAGATGTACTGGCATCATGCTGTAAAAGAGTACAAGAAACTTGAAATTAGATTTAAATTTATTTTGAAATTTTGATATAATTAAACATATTTAAAATTGAAAATATAAACTTTTAGATTAAAAAAAAAACTAATTAAATATTGAGTAAATACGGTAAAAATGATTTCTAGTATGCATAAATTACCATATGGTCATGTGAATCAACTGGCACATTTTCTTCAATGGGTAGCATAACTGTCTATTGAGAAGATGCAAATCCCTGATCTACTATATCCTGCATATTCATATAAAGCAAACAATATGTGAAAACCTCGAATATATATATATATAATTTTCTTAAAAATTGTATAGGAGATTTAAAGTAAAATTTACAACCTTGAATGATATGACCTCATGATCATGCACCTGAGATTGCCCATGCATAAATGTCGATGATGTCTCAGGTGTGTAACCCACCATGGGTATCTCATCAAATCCCTACATATAGATGTACAACAGTTCGTATAGATCATTCACACATGTGTATGTAAATGAAAAAATTAAATTAGATCTATGATGTGTATTTAATTTAAACTTAATAAACTTTTGAAAGCATGCACCTGAGCTAATGATGTCTCAGGAGCACTCACCACTATAACTTGTGGTTGGTCAATACTATGGATACTATGACCTCCCTGCATCTAGATATAATATATCAATTCACACATGTTTACAAATTCAAATTAAATTAGATATATATATATATATATATATATATATATATATATATATATATATATATATATATATATATATATATATATATATATATATATATATATATATATATATATATATATCCACACAAATTATTTAATATGTTTTGGTTCAAGTACCTGTCCAAAAGGTGAGCCCAGATCTACAACACTCGACATATACACACGATGATCATATTGAGTTTTAGGCATCATGTCATCATGCGTCTACACCAAACACAAACTTATTGAATTAATATTATATTATATATATAGTTTGATGTTATTATTTACATGATTTTTTTACATTTCAAACTTGAATTAAATTTAAGTTCAAAAGATGAACATACCTGTGTAGGACGATCCTCAAAATATAGTAAATTTAGGTATGACCCCGTCCTAGATGCATGTGCCTCACTTGAAGTGGATGCCTGAGTATCCCTATAGCCTGAGCCTTCATGCTCTCTATTGGCCACTTCAGTGGCCACATGTGTAGTCTATTGAGTGAGATGTCCTGAAAGTGAACTCAATGCTCCTAATGTTGATAGCATGGTTTGCTGTTGAAATGCAGGGGGAACACCAGGAGAAGGAGGAGGAACAATAGGAGCAACTACAACATGTCGCTGAGGATCAACATGTGCTCCTAGTCTATGTTGGGGCATGCCACGACCAGCTCCCTGAAATGACCTCATATCAAAATAGTTGGGTTTTTTACCCAACTCAAACTCAGCCCATAACTTTCTCAAAAAAGTATAAGGGCACCTCATTGTTGCCATGTGGTGGAGTATCAAACACCATCCACCATCTCTCCCAAAAATGAGCAGCTATCTGCGGGTGCCTACACCATAAAATTGAAATTCATTTTTTTGTGGGTGGTATTGGGTATGTGCAGGATCATCATGGAAAAAATAGGCCCTTAAGTGGCAAAAAATTCAGAAAAATTAGAGTTAGGAAACTTGACGTAAAAATTTGAATAAGTTATCTATATTATTTCAAAAATATGTAAGAATAGAATTTGTATAAAATTTAATGTAGTTTCTAAACTACTAGGTTTATTTTTTTATTTTTAAATCTATTTGGTGAAAATTTGAAATTTCAATGCAGTAGTACTTAAATTTCAGGGAAAAAATAAGTAGGTGTCTGTCTGACCACCCTAACAACAATAAAATGATAATAATTTTTTATAAGATTTTAGAAATAATTAGAGGACTCATGTCTGGATGTGATGCATATTTTTTTGTAATTTTTTTCCAAGTAAATACTTAATTATAATTTTTTTATTACAACTTTTAAAAAATATAAAAACTCGTATGTCTGACCACCTTAACTTGGTCAAAACTTCATGAAATTCGATTTTTCTTTTTTTAATCCTATAGTATGCGAAGCATAGAATGTGATGCATGTTTTGGATTCAAAAAATGTGATACTGTTTGAAAGATATAGATGTTTTTCAATCAACCTATCAATCAGCACTTTAGTCATAATTCAAGTAGAAAATGAATAATAATTATTTATTAAATTCAAACTAAAGAATAATTTATATTACTGGAAAGCTGAGAATCTCCTTTAAAAATTGTTTTCATTTCATCAATTTTGGGTAAGAAAAAAGTCGTCAGCCGCATACCCTACAAATACCCATCATATTGCCACTTTTTGGCCCATCATGATCCTGCACATACCCTATTGGTTGGTTTGTTTGGGGGTTCACAAAATATTGGCATATGGCTTGTTTAGTAATTTTTAGGTCATTGATTTCTTTATATGACAATCCATCTGCATAGAATTGTCTCATATCTTCTCTCCATCAATGGAACCTATCTAGGTCTACATCGATAGATCGAACTTAATCGACAATAGTTTGCATCATAGATGCAAATCGTGCGAGATGTGGAGGGAGTCTAGTCTCATTTTTTATGAGATCTATGTTTCCTTGTATGACAATCAAGTTTGCTCAAATATTCTCTCTTAGTTGATCCTGGTCAACTAGAGGAGGGGGTGGGGGGTTAGGCAGTGGTGAATGTGGAGGTGTGCTAGGGTTTTGTTCATGTGGTGGACTAGGATGTACGTCGGGATCTATAGGAATTTCTTGATCAGGCATGAAATCATCTAAATTAAATAGTGGATCCATCTGAGCAATGATATGGCAACTGCATGTTAAACAATTAAAAATATATATAAAAAAAAACTAATTAAATAATGCACACAATTTGAAAGTTATTTAAAAATCACTTTGAACATGCACAAATTCAAAATATATTTAATTTGAAGACCATTCGATTTATAACATTAAAAAATCCATAACATTAAAAAATCCTATAACATGTACACACATTAAATTGATTCTAGTGTGGGGTTGTTAATATGAAGGGTACAAATGAAATTATGGGGTTTTATTAAATTTATTTAATCTCATTCATTATTTTCAAATAATAATAAAGATAAGAATGAAAAATTAATAGAAGACATTGAAAGGGACACATAGATATATATATGCTAGTGACCTAATTGCAGTGTACAAAATATATAAAAAAGATGAGTCAAGCTCTATTCACCAAATTTGGAGAACTTATTTTATCCCCTTAAAAAATGTCAAATTCCCCCTTAAGACATCGATTTATGATTTAGGGCGATAGGATGGCTTTTAAGGGGATCTATGTGTAGTAAGGTCCTAGGAAAAAATGGTCCATGGCTTAAGGGAATAAAATTTGGTGGAGTTGCCTAAGGCAACCAAATTTCATTTTAAGGTCCTACAACAAAATGAATAGATGTATTAGTCAGGTATGACATATAATTTAATTAAATCCAATGACATAAATTGATTTGTCTAAATTTTCAAATTCATTATAAGAGACACAAGTTCTCTATAGTGGGACAAAGTAGTTAAGAATAAATTATAAGTTTAACACTAACATTAAAATTTATAATCTCATTCATTGTTTTCAAAGAATACTAAAGATAAGAATGAAAAATTAATAGAATACATTTAAAGGGACACATAGATATATGCTAGTGACCTAATTGCAATGTACAAAAAAAACAAAGATGAGCTTCAACTCTATTCACCAAATTTTGAGAACTTCTTTGATCCCCTTGAGAAATGTCATTATTAGGACCCCTTAAGACATAAATTTATGATTTAGGGTGATAGGATGGCTTAAGGGGATCTATGTCTAGTAAGGACCTAGGAAAAAATGTTCCATGGCTTAAGGGAATAAAATTTTGTGGAGTTGCCTAAGGAAACCAAATTTCATTTTAAGGTCCTACAACAAAATGAATGCTTTTAGGGTTTAGGGTTTAGATTTCAATTATAACTAAGTTACATAAGTTACGATGGATTTTGCAACAATTAGGAATTTTAGATTTCAATTATATATAACTAAGTTGTTGAGTTATGATGGATTTTGAACCTATTTGGACCTCTACACACTCTTGGATGATTTGAAAAGGAAGAGGGGATCTAAAGTGATTTAGACCCAAAATTTTTTGTAATCATATATTTTTTGAAACTTTTCTATGGCATAGACTCTTCCTTCATATTTATATAAATTCTAGACACATGGGTTTTCAAAAAAGAACCTAACTACCACTAAGTGAGGAATCAATTGATCAATGAACAATAAATTTAAATAAACTTAGAAAATAAACCTTTGGTTATAGAATTCACTTGCATTTACGAATCATCATCTATCAAGTTTTTCAAAAAAGTAATTTGAATTTTCCATTGAAATGTTCATGCTACAAGTTATCTTTGATACACTAGTTTAGAGAAAGTACAACATTTAGTTTTCCTAATCTAGAACAATGCCACTACACATGAGAGTTAAAATAGGAATTAGATTAAACACACAACCTATAGATCTTATGAATAATATCCTATAAATTAAGGTTTGAATATGATCATAATGCATCCTTACATTTAATTCACAAAGGATCTTGAATCCAAATAAGATTTGGGTAGAAATCATTCATGATTCACATTTTAATTTTTATTTGATTTAATAACATTTATACAACTTGTCTAGCTCTATCCATACTGCACATAGTCTAGATCAACAAGTATGACTTGCATTTCTATGTTTTTTTAATAATTTTTTACAAGTAAATGAGAAACCCTACTACCTAAACTTAGTGCTTTGAATAAAATACATGTGACATTCTAGGAATAGCTTCAATATATCAACAATTAGGAATAAATTAGATTTCAATTATAACTAAGTTGTTGAGTTACGATGGATTTTGCAACAATTAGGAATTTTAGATTTCAATTATATAACTAAGTTGTTAAGTTATGATGGATTTTGTTCACCTATTTGGACCTCTACACACTCTTGGATGATTTAAAAAGGAAGAGGGGATCTAAAGTGATTTAGACCAAAAAAAATTTGTAATCATATATTTTTTGAAACTTTTCTATGGCATAGACTCTTCCTTCATATTTATATAAATTCTAGACACATGGGTTTTCAAAAAAGAACCTAACTACCACTAAGTGAGGAATCAATTGATCAATTCAATAAATTTAAATAAACTTAGAAAATAAACCTTTGGTTATAGAATTCACTTGCATTTACAAATCATCATATATCAAGTTTCTCAAAAAAGTAATTTGAATTTTCCATTGAAATGTTCATGCTACAAGTTATCATTGATACACTAGTTTAGAGAAAGTGTACAACATTTAGTTTTCCTAATCTAGAACAATGCCACTACACATGAGAGTTAAAATAGGAATTAGATTACACACAACCTATAGATCTTATGAATAATATCCTAAATTAAGGTTTGAATATGATCATAATGCATCCTTACATTTAATTCACAAAGGATCTCATCCAAATAAGATTTGGGTAGAAATCATTCATGCTTCACATTTTAATATTTATTTGATTTAATAACATTTATGTGTCTAGCTCTATCCATATTGCACATAGTCTAGATTAACAAGTATGACTTGCATTTCTATGTTTTTTTAAGAGAATACTTCATACACTATATAAGCTTTAATATAACATTGATATAGAGTGATTACATGTTCATATCAACTAGCATCATGATATATACATTTATTAAATCAAGCACATAGTTTCGCATGAGGTACATTATTTTACTCCACTAGTACACTTTCTCAAGTTAAATTATACAATCATGAAGTTTTCTGAGATAAAATTAGCTATCAAATTTATATTATGTGAATATATATTATAATTAAATCAATAATTTGTTGGTTAAAATGTATATCTCTATGCATCAATTGTTTGTACCTCCTTTATTAGTCAATTTTATGAATTTCATTGGTAGTTGCATGGATCAACAATGACATACCAAAGTGTACAGGTAGAACCTATGGACTATAAATTGTGATCCCTAATTTAGGGTCTTACGTAACTTACGTTTTAGGGTTTAGGACCAAGGATTAGCCTGTGTAAATTAGTTTTTAGATGTTAGAATCCAAGATCACCTGCATGCAAGATGGATACCTATCACATGCAAAAGATATGAAGAACCAAAGAAGATGTTCTATAAACCTCTCAGTAAAAATACATTAAGAGAATCAAATATTACAAAGAGATCAATCCTTATGAAGGAGATCAAGAAACCCTAAAAGGGAAAACCAAAATGAAACCCTAGTGTGCACACTTAATAATTAATAATTAATTAATTATTAATGTGCCTAATTTTAGCTTAAGTAACAAAGAGGAATAAGTGACTTAATTAATTAATCAATATGATATAATTAATTAAGCATAATAACTTATTACTCTAACACCCCCTCTTAAGATGAACTTAGGAAGAAGCTAAAACATTAGAATAAGATGCATGAAAGCAAAGATGGGTCCCAACAACTAGGCCTAATCAAGTACCCATTTACAAATACAAGAATGGAGTAGAGAAGGAAAAACCGAGTGGGACAAAACCCCCCTACAATGAGATGCCATGCTGCAAAGAAGCACTGGAAGAACTCTGTAGAGTAACACTAGAACTTGATACTGGCAAGCAAGGAAATATTCTTCTGTATACTATTGAAACCAGATGAGAGTCACTGATTGACGCAAGGAATCATGATAAAGCAACCGAAGACCCAATGCCATGGAACACTCAAAAACTCCAAACAGAAATAGCTCTGGAATCTATGATGCAACAAGCAATTATTAAATGATGTATTACTAAAAATGAAGTGAAAAGATGCAAGATGCACTCTCCAAATTGCCAAAACATCCAAGTAATCTCCAAATAACCCATCATGCCAAATCTAGACTAAGTGATAAACCTAGGAAAGATATAGAAAAAGTGCATGGACAACAACCTAGAGCTCCTCAATACCTTTCCAACGCTTCAAACGAGGCAAAAAATGGAGATCATGGAAAAAAGTTATGAGCTCGAAAGCATAAAAAGTACATCTGACTTCAAATAGAAAAATACTATAAAATAAACTACACCAAATGAAAGTGCTTGGAACTAGCTTTCTGGCGATATCTCATTTTCCTGATTTCGATAACGTATGTCCAAGTTATGACCAAAAGAAAAAAATTGCTTCTTTAGGGAAAACTAGGGTTAGGAGGGGGCATGTGAGGGTCGTACGGACGCTGATGTCAGCGGTTCATGAGCATAAATTTGACGGCTATCTAGCCGTCACCACATAAAATTGGTCCCCTTGCAAAAATAAAATTTAGAGCCCTTGGTCCTCCATAGGACCATGGGCTGGTGCACTGGGCTGGCCGGGGGCTGGGCAGGGTGGAAGACCCTGGTCCTCCAAAGGACCACGGTGGATCTGAAGTTAGCCCATGGGGGCTATAGCCACGAGCGGCGGGTGGGCGGTTGTTTGCCAGAGAGGGAGCTACTGGTGGCAAATGAGTGGAGGAGGGGCTCCCAGCTAGTGGAGGCAGGGGCTGCATAGAGCCGACAGTGGACTGGTAGTGGAGACGCCGAGTGGCAGCGGATCGGTGGCCGCTCGGTGGCCACCAGGAGACGGGATCCTTTAAAACTAGAAGCACCAGCATGGGTTTCCAAAAAACCTCTTTTTTTTTTTAAATCGTGCCTCGGAATGCATGCAGAAGAGGTCGTACGACCCTTTGGACAAAATTTTTTGCCTCCTGGACCAATTTCACCAAAATTGACAAAACGATAGGTGTTTCTAGGGTTTTGGGACACTGCGAATGCGATGGCAACGTCTATTTGAGCCCATAGTGTCCCAAAAAATGGCGACCCCCAGATCTTGCAGAAAAGATGCTTGTGGAAACCCTTGCACTTGAAACTCATAAAGAGGCCATATCTTCAGATCATGAACAAGTAGCTATAGGTTTGGAGCTTTGATACCATGTTAGAATCGAAGATCACCTACATGCAAGATGGATACCTGTCACATGCAAAAGATATGAAGAACCAAAGAAGATGTTTTGTAAACCTCTCAGTAAAAATGCATTAAGAGAATCAAATATTACAAAGAGATCAATCCTTATGAAGGAGATCAAGAAACCCTAAAAGGGAAAACCTAAATGAAACCCTGGTGTGCACACTTAATAATTAATAATTAATTAATTATTAATGTGCCTAAGTTTAGATTAAGTAACAAAGAGGAATAAGTGACTTAATTAATTAATCAATATGATATAATTAATTAAGCATAATAACTTATTACTCTAACATTAGAGACCTATGTAAATTTTGTAACCTAGGGTTTTGATTTCTAAGTTAGATGTGTCCAATTTAGGTTTATTTTTTATGGTTTTCAATTTACAATTTAACGTTATTTGTTTCGTTTACATTTTTTATTTTTTAAATGCAATTAAAAACTATAAAAATTGAACTAAAACACACTAAAGAAACAAAAACTAAATATTAATTACAAAGAAAAAAAACAAGATACAAAGCAAAAAAGGTAGAATTCAACCAACCTGGAGGTCACTGAGGTCGGGTGTGTTGACGGGAGGAGGTGGCAGTCGATATTTTCACCAAGGATGAGCTTCAAAACACATACGCAATCAAGAACCTCTCCTTTCTAGCGTGGCTTGAAACAGTGAGTGAAAATGAAATGCAGCAATTTATTTTAAAAAAATAAGTACTTTCAAAAAATGTGTATGCGTTTCAAAATGCGTACATCATTCTGGTTCGCATACTCGTGGCTGAGTGTGTATGCATTCGGATTTCAGCTCGAGTACCCGATCCATAATGCATACGCGTTTTTCAGATAACGCGTACGCGTTTGTTTTGAAAGTTTTTTTTAGCCTGAAATTTCCCCTCTTCGTGTACTCAACTTCTTGCTTTCACCCTGTAGGATTCCATTAACTTTATATATATGCATGCAATGAATTACAATGGTCTTATAGCTATTGCAGAGATGGCAAGAACTATGCAAAAGGAAAATCTATCATGGTTTAGTTTATTGGACATGGCCATTATACTTCCTTTCATATTGATATTTAATATACAAAAAATAATTTAGACACCAAAAAAAATTGTTTCAAATATATGCATCTAGTAAGAATTTATTGATCCATTATACACCAATAAACAAATGATTTCCTTATGCAATATTTTATGATCATTGAAGATAAAATATAATAAGATAATTATTACTATTCCATAATTATTTTAAATTGGGATAGATTTGTTATAGAAAGATTTATTCTCCAAACAATATAAATTTTCAGAAATAGAATATATATAAAATAAAGTGATGAGGGGGACTCCACAAACAATGAAAGAAGGAAAAAAATCTTTGCTAAACTTAAGTAACACACTCTAAGCATTGACTGCTTAAGTGGTTGGTCCATTGGGTCCCTCTTAACTCAAGCATGCTCCTAGTTCTCTTAACTCCAATGTTTTGTGAGTTTTTATTCCCATTCCCATCCATCATTTCCTCTCATCAATTCAAAAAATTCATAAATCAACTTGGGTGGCTGCTGCAATCATACTTCTTTAGCTATTAAAGCATTTATTTGTGGTTGATTATAAATATGATTTTATTATTTGTAGCAAAAGATTAGATTTATCTGTGTGTCTCTCATACTAAATGTGAATTATAAATCTATGATATTGCGGCTAGCTATCAATCCCAAAGTTCTTGCTCTAGTTTGGTGGTTAAGCTTGCTTTTGTTTATGTATTTGCAAAACTAATTATTATAAGTATGAAAAAAAGTGTCGTTCTTTTATTAGTATATAGCTAAAACTATCTCTAACAAATAACACTCAATTAACCTAAATTGTTTTATTTAGGAGTCATAATTAAAAATTATGAAATTAAATTTTAAATTAAATAATTTAAGTATTTAAGTATTTAATTTTGATTTTTTCATTATTTTCTAATGTTAAAAATAGATTTGTCAAGGTTTTAGAATTATTTGTTTGGTTGTTGATCTATAAATTGTCTCTATTTAAATTTATACTTGTGGACTTAAATTTGATGTGTAACTTACAAAGACGTGTCAATAAATTCTTATAGTCTATAGAATGTGTTACCATACTACCTAATATCAAAATTTTGTCTAGATAGCTAATGTTAACAAACACCTATACAAAAATATGTTGAATCATGAGGATCATGCTCTCTTTAGTTTGACCCCTAATGAATTAGCTTTACAACTTTGATGAAAAAGATCAAAGATAAAAAAAAAGAATGGATTGATTCTAATATGATGGTAAGTGCACAAAGATGGGGGACCAAAAGGGGGTCTTAAGTGGCCACATTTTTAAAAATATAGGAAAGATTGACCTTAGATGAGAAACTGAAGCTAGTTACACTAAAAAAAAATAGATGCAACAAAAATAATCTAGTTGTAGCACTTTGAATCTACTTTCTAAACTATTATTATTTTTTAAAAATAGTAGAGATTAAGGGGTTCAAAAAGGGGGGGCACATATAAATTGGTCATATTTTTTTCAAAAACAAATAAAATTCAAGTGTCTAGTGTGGCCCCCCTTAAAATTTTAACCCTTTTCAGTATTTCAAAAATTGCTTTGGTGCGAAATTAGCTACCACCATGTAGTTCATCCCCATTTTTTATGCTAATTTTTTAGTGACTATATGATCTTTTAGTAATTTTTGAAGTGGACACATCTTGAAAAATAGAATTTTTAGCGTTCAACCCCCTAAATTTTTTAAAATCTAATCAAAATCCTTTTTTTCAATGTGAAGAATGGATTCTAGTTTCTAAAAATGTAATTTATTTGAAATTTCATGAATAGTTAAAAATTAAAGTAAACATACCAAAATTTGGTTTTTGATGAAAAGTGGATATATCAACAAAATAAATTAGAGATGTAAATCTTAACCTACTAAATATATGAAAAAAATTGCATGGTTAAAGATAGTTAAGAGAGATCTTAACATTACCATGGATTTTTTACTCAACCTTTAAACACATTAAACCCTAATGGGGAGCATGCTCAAAATTATGTGATTTTTTTTTTTAATTTGGAAAAACAAATCTTTGGAAATTGGAAATTTATTCCAAGCCAAAAGCTTTGAAATTTCCAAAGAAGACAAAAAGTGTGAGCATGTTATAATGCACTTGAATTGTTTCAACAAAAAACATAACATGAGAGCATTATAACACACTCATGTTATGTGTAATATGGCATAACATGAGCATATTATAATGTGATTGTGTTATGCTCTATTAAAATTAGTTTATATATGTATTTATGTATGTACATTGTACGTATGTATGTCTGTATGTAAGTAAGTAAGTATGTATGTATGTATGTATGTTTTTTGTATGTTTGTATGCATATTTCTATGTAGGTATATTTGTATGCAAGTATGTTTGTATGCAAGTGTGTTTGTATGCATACATGCATGCATGCATGTATGTATGTATGTATGTATGCATGTATGTGTGTGTGTGTTTGTATCTATGGGTTAAGGGTTTAGGGTATGGGATTTAGGGTATAAGGTTGAGGGTATAGGTTCAAGGGTATAAGCTATAGGGTTGAGGGTTGAGAGTGAATGGTTTAGGGTTTAAGTATATTGTTGATGGTTGAAGGTATATGGTTGAGGGTATAAGGTTTATTATATAGGGTATAGGTATTAAGGTTTAGGATATTGGGTATAAAGTCTAGGGTATCAATCTTGTGGTATAGGCTTGAGGGATAATATTTAGGGTTTAGTGTATAAGGTTGAGGGTATAGTGTTGGAAACAAGAAACACTAAGAGGGGGGGTGAATCAGTGTTATATAAAAATTAAATTTATTATTCTAATCTTTAACCCACTTAAAACATTCAATCAAGAGAGATATGCATGAATAGAAATCAAACAACCACAACACCATAACACAAAGATTTTTATGTGGAAACCCTATTAGGGGAAAAACCATGGTGGATGGCCAATCCACAATGAGATCTGAGTATATTCAAAAAATATATTACAATGTGGGAATGCAATTGCATTCAGGTGCACTACCTAGAGCTCATTGCTCAAAATAGAAAGGCTCACTGCCTTAAAAATATTTGGATTAGATCCAAAAGAATGAAGAGAGTAGCATCTACAAATGCTTGATTATAGTTTTGGTTAGGATTAGTAGTCGATCTTTTGTCCTTCTGACTGATTCTACACTTTTTATCTTCTCTGCTCTAACTCGCATTACAAAATATTTAATTTGCACAAGTGAAACTGTGCATAATTGCTCAATCACCCTTTTGATATTTGTAACACACATTGACACAGCTTATTCACACACCAAAATGATATAATTGATCATTTATATATATCCATGACTAAGAATTTAATCACAACAAGTCAACTTCAATAAAACTTAAAAATATTTACAACTGACGACTCAAACCATGAATAATATTCAATGCGCATCCACAACAGTTTTCCAAAAATTAGCTCTAACCCAAACCAAAATCTTAAACACAAAATCATTTGAGTAAAAACTCCTTGAATATCCGCTACATGTTATATCAATTGGGTCATCCACCAAACATTGATGAACATAAAGATATCCAATCAAATCTCCAAAGTGGGACACAACTTTATACGAGGCACTAAGATTTTTAGATTAGACAAGGGTATGTGCAGGATCATCATGCAAAAAATAGGCCCTTAAGTGGCAAAAAATTCATAAAAATCAGTGTTAGGAAACTTGACATAAATATTTGAATAAGTTATCTATATTATTTCAAAAATATGTAAGAATAGAATTTGTAGAAAATTGAATGTAGTTTCTAAAATACTAGGTTTATTTAAAGATAAATAAAATCTATTTGGTGAAAATTTAAAATTTCAATGCAGTAGTACTTAAATTTTAGGAAAAAATAAGAAGTAGGTGTCTGTCTGACCACCCTAACCATAATAAAATGATAATATTTTTTTGTAAGATTTTATATATAAGTAGAGGGCTCATGTCTGGATGTGATGCATATTTTTTTATAATTTTTTTCCAAGTAAATAATTAATTATGAATTTTTATTACAACTTTTAGAAAATATAAAAACTCGTCTGCGACCACCTTAACTTGGTCAAAACTTCATGAAATTTAATTTTTCTTTTTTTAATCCTATAGTATGTGAAGCATATAATGTGACGTATGATACCATTTGAAAGTTATAGATGTTTTTCAATCAGCCTATCGATAAGGACTTTAGTCGTAATTCTAATAGAAAATGAATAATAATTATTTATTAAATTCAAATTAAATCATAATTTATATTTTTGGAAAGCTGAGAATCTCCTCTAAAAACCCTTTTCATTTCATTAATTTTGGGTGAAAAAAAAAGTCGTCAGCCACATACCCCCATAATATTGCCACTTTTTGGCGCACCATGATCCTACACATACCCACAATACATACATTGATCAACCTCCTAGGAGATCCGCAACTCAAAATAACAATAGAAAATCTGCATGTGAATCGATGAACACAAAACTAGCGGATGCTCTGTTCTTCCTTGAATGTCTTCAATCTGTCTTCCGGTATGAGCAAACGATGACATGTGGATCCAATCACCGACTAGGGTTTCCGTTAATGAGAACACCAGAAAAAATTTGCAATGTCTTTTGCCAACATATAGTGTATAAGGATGAGTGTTGAGGGTGTAGGGTTTAGGGTTTAAGGTATATGGTTGAGGGTACATAGGGTTAAATGTATAGGGTATATGGATTAGGTTTTAGGATATTAGATATAGGGTTGAGGGTATTGGGTTTAGGGTATATTTTGGAGGGTATAAGGTATAGGGTGAAGGGTTGATAGTTTAGGGTTTAGTGTTTAAGTATAGGGTTGAGAGTTGAGGATTTATAATTGAGTGATAATGTTTAGGTTTAAGGGTATAAGGTTATATCTATATGGTAAAGGGATTAGGGTTTAGGATATTGTGTATAGGGTTTTGGGTATCAGGTTTAGTGTATAGGGCTGAGGGTAGAAGGTATAGTATTAAGGTTTGAGAGTGTATGGTTTAGGGTTTAAGTATAGGGTTGATGGATAATGTTTAGGGTCTAGGGTATAAGGTTGAGGGTTGAGTTTATCAACTTTAGGGTACAGGGTTGAGGGATAATGTTCAAGGTTTGGGGTATGCGATTGAGGGTATAAGGTATAGGGATGAGGGTTGAGGGCATAGGGTTTAGTGTTTAAGTTAGAGGTTTGATCGTTTACATATAATGTTCAAGGTTGAGGGTATAGGGTAAAGTGTATAGGGTATAGGGATTTTGGTATAGGGTTGAGGGATATTGTTCAAGGTTGAGAGTGTAGGGTTTAGGGTTGAGGGTTGAGGGATATTGTTTAGGGTTTAGGGTATAAGGTTTAGGGTATATCCCATATAGAGATGAGTGTTGATGGTGTAGGGTTTAGGGTTTAAGGTCCAGGGTATAGGTTCAAGGGATAGCATTTATGGTTGATAGAATTAGGTTTAAAATATATGGTTGAGCATATAAGGTATAGGGTTGAGAGTTCAGAGTGTAGGTTTTAGGGTTTAAGTATAAGGTTGAGGGTGTATAGTTGAGGGATAATGTTCAATATTTATGGTATAAGGTTGAGGATATAGGGTATAGGGATGAGGATTAAGGGTGTAGTGTTCGAGGTATAAGTTATAGGGTTTATGGTATAAGGTATAGGGTTGAGGGTTGATAGTGTAGGGTTTATGGTTTAAGTATAGGATTGATGGTTGAGGGTTTATAGTTCAACATAGAAGGTATCTATTAAGAGGTGAGGGTTTATGATATAGGGTTTGGTGTATAAGGTTGAGTGTATAGGGTATACAGTTGAGGGTTGATGGTGTAGGGTTTAGGTTTAAGGTGTAGGGCTGATGGTGTAGGGTTTAGGTTTAAGGTGTAGGGTTGATGGTTTATGGTATAGGGTTAAGTGAATAGGGTATAGGGATTAGGGTTTGAGAGATTGGGTATAGGGTTGGGTGTAAGGTGTCTAAATTTAGCATTGAGGGTATAGAGTATAGGGTTTAGGGTATAAGGTTGAGGGTATAGGGTATAGGGATGAGGATTGATGGTGTAGGTTTGAGGGTTTAAGGTATGGGATTGAGGGTTGAGGGTTGAGGGACAATGTTCAAGGTCATGTGTAAAGAGTATAGGGATTATGGTTTAGGATATTGGGTATATTGTTGAGGGTATAAGATGTAGGATGACGGGTTGAGAGTGTACGGTTTAGGGTTTAAGTATAGGGTTGAGGGTTGAGGGTTTACAATTGAGGGATAATGTTCAAGGTTGAGGGTATAAGGTTAAGTGTATAGGGAATAGGGATTAGGGTTTTTGATATTGGGTATAGGTTTTAGGGTATTAAGTTTAGAGTATAGGGTTGACAGTATAAGGTATATGGTTAAGGTTTTAGAGTATATGGTTTAGGTTTTAAGTATGGGGTTGAGGGATAATGTTTATGGCTTATAGTATTGAAACAAGGGAAAAAGGCGTCCAATAGTTTGGGAAGATGGAACCTGGGTTTAGGACCTATTTCACTTAGTTCATTCAAGGAAACCTTAGAGATCTCAATCTAGGGGTGGAAGTGAGAGAGAGATCTACAATAAGGTGTCCAATGGTGTGATTAAAGGCTAAAAGGGGGTTCACAACAAAGCTAGTGCTCAGAAAGACTAGTAACACGCAAAACCTAATGATAAAACCTATTGATGTGCAAGACTTAAGTAAATGACCTAGAAATGAATGCAAATTAGAAAAGTAAATTGAGAAAGTATAGAGGTGCACCTGGGAAGCCGAGTGTGCTTGAAATGAGGTATGAAATTAAAAAAATGCTAAATTTAATTCTCACTAGGACCCATATGCTAGACTGGGTGATTTAGTCTCAGATTAGGGTTTCTAGGTGGAAACATGAATTTGGTAGTGACAAGTCTAGATCTCTTGAAATATGGAAAAAGCACTATATTGGGACTCATATGCCACAAGTGGTATATCAGTCCCATTTTTCTTTCTTAGAGGGTCAAGATCTCAATATTCTCTCCTATCTCTTCTCTTTCTTCCACACTTTGTTTCCAAATCTGAAACTTTGAATTGTGACCTGCACATAACTTTCCATGATCTTACAAATAAGGTGAAAAATTTGAAAAATTCCCTCAATATTCAAAGAATATTCAAGCTCCAAAACTCCTATATCTGCAATCACATATGTAGAGAGAGAAAAAATTATTTATTGTTAGGAAATAGGGAATTTCCTTGGTCAAGCCCCATTTAGGTAATTAAACCATATGACGAAACAATGAAACATGAACAATGATACCTTGAATGATTTCTTGCAATGTAAATCTACACTTGAACATGAAGTGGCCATGAAGTATGTAGATCTTCATCTTTAATTAGACATGGAATAATGGTTAACTTGGATCTTGAATACTACATCAAAACACTAGATCAATAACATGCTTGATGCATTATACCTTTGACATGAAGATAGATCTTGAATTGTTCCAAGAAATGATAAAGAAATCTACCCTTGAATGCTTTAGAAATTGTCTTGAATTTCCTTGAATATGTTGGTTATTTTTTAAGAACCAAACTAAACTTCAAAAATACCTATGGATTTTTCTATCTCCAATTATTAGTAATTCCAAAGGGATTGGCCAGCAAACGAATAGAGGTTGCTAAACTTCTATTCCTACTCTTTGGGATCTGTAAAAATCAGGAGGGTGATCCCACAATGTATATCTAAAGAATTTTCACAATTACAATCGAATACATTATCAATAACATATATCTCTCATGATACCACTCAATAATATACATCAAGTAAGTTGGAAGCTTACATATCAATGTTATATGTATCAAGTATGAGAGATTAGACTTCGAAATAAAGAAAAACAATAATAGTATTCCCTTAATTTTAAAAATACTAAGTAGTTAGTGAATTAACACTGTAAATGTAACACAAATACTATGCATGAACTAGTGTCTTTATCCCAAGCATGGAGTCAATACCAATCTATATAACTTGATAAAAATTTAGACAATAGCACCTATAACCCCAAGAAATATTGCATTACAACATTCCTCTATGATGTTCATGGTTATTACTTCTTACAAATATACTAGTACATAGTTCTTATAAGTTATCAATCTCATACAAGCACTTACATCAATTCATTGATTCAATAAGCAAGCATGAAACTAAACATCCATCATATAATGATAGATAAAAATGAAAGAAATACTTGATTACTTTCAATTATAACTCATACCATAGATACAAAGAGAGATAATAACCATGAAACTAATATTACTTTATATTATAAATGCTATATCATTATCAGTCTTACATGCATAAGTATGAACTCTAAAAGAAAATTAAAACAAAGACTCTAAAACTTGCTTCATATTATCTGTTGGTTTGTTTTTACTACTAACTAGGTTTGTCTTCTAATCTACCTATTGAATTTCCAATTCCAATTAAGGGCAGCTCGAAGGACCTAGACCAACTGATGGGGACTTTAAAAAAGCCTCCTACACTTTGGGCTCTGCAAGACTCGGGAGGGTGATCCCTTAATGTGTTTACAACCTCTGCACCATTATTATAAATGACATTAACAATAGCAGATAATCTCACTTAATAGCTAAAAATGATAGGATAATATCAAATAGAATCGATTGTTCATCGATAATATCGACTACCTAGAGCATGAGATAACTAAACACAATCCATATAATAAGATAGTCATTGATTTGAAATTTGTAGCAAGCTCTAGGCAAAGAAAAATAATTATTGAACTACACAAATAAGAACAACTTAGATCAGTGCCATATATCCATTGTAAGAGTCAAATTCATAAGCATTTAGAGGTTTATGACATATTTAATACATAACATATAAGATCCCTGACAATATTGCATTACAAATTTATCAGTATGCATTATAACCCAATACTACTTATCAAATCCTTACACATAACAAATCCGCCTATAATCCCATTCAAGAATTTTAATTAATTCCTTGAATTAAAGCTAAAATAAGGATCACACACACCACAACATTGAGATGAATGAAACAACCCTTAATCATCTTATTGAAAATTCATATATGCATGTATAGTGGAGAGACATGAGTTTGAATTTATTATCTCAACTCAAATGCCAGTACTGTTATACAACATTAAATCCCCATGAATTCAAAACCTATTACAGAATGACCCAGAACCTAAATTGCATTTCTCTCTAAAACCATCAGACTTTACAATTTTCTCTGCAACTTCACCTAGACTCGACAAAAATTATCTAACTTGCTAACTCCTACTTCTAGCCTTGAAATCCTTCTTATATAAAATGAAGGAGCAAACAAGCATTGGGCCAAAAAGTACACATGTCACCAGCAAATTGGAGTGCCTAGTGATATTCCAAAAATTGTTACAATAGCCATCACCTTGGAGAATATTCTCATTCATCATGTCAGCTGAGGAAAGTTGATGCAACAACTAAAACCACAAGAAACCTGTGCCGAGACTTCCATCAAAGCAAAACTGGAAACCATTGTAACCGCAACATTTAATTTACCACTCGTTAGCAATCCATTCCTTCATTCTTCCTCAGTCAAATATTTAGTTACCCATTTTTCGTATTCTTCATCAGTCGGCCAGTCAAAATTAATTACCTCATTCACCTTTGTCCTATAAGGTGTGTATTTTACCGCTACCTGATTTGCAACCCTTTCAAAAGATTCTAAAGCCAACGCGACAATAAGGGGCCCACCATACCATACACTACCAAGGAAGTCCACGTGGTAGTCACCCGCAATATCGTGATCAGTAAAGATCTTGCAACTTTGGATCATGCGATAGCGGGCAACCATAGATCTTGAGCATCAGTGATCTTGTTTGTTCAACACGGTCGCTAGCCTTATCATTAACCATCGAGCAACCTTCCCACCTAGATTATAACAGATCTGTTGATTTAGAACATGTGTGTCTCAAGAACAATTCAGTAATCTGCCTTTTAATGTAGTATGGCCAGATTAATTCACCATAGTATTTCTTGTATTCTTTCGGCTTCATTAGATGAGACACGTGGTGCCCGCTCATGATATCGCGATCAGTAAAGATCGTGTAACTTTCAATCACACGATGGTGGGCAACCGTTGAGATATGATGATAAATAATCAACAGTCAACCAAACCTATCCCCTTTGACCTCACCAGATGGGACACGTGGCACCCGCCCGTGATATCGTGATCAACCAAAGCAGTGCGGTGGGGTGATCGCGGGATGGCGAGGAATGACTAAGATCAAATGGTAGTTGATCAACGGTCATGCGAATTTCATCCTTCTGAAAAATAAATCATTATTAAAAGGACAAGGGGACATTACTAGGCAGACAGTAAACAAAGCCATAAGTTTTTTTAAATGATGCAACACGGGGCCAACCAAGACTTAGGAAAATAAAAACCATGGAGGAAATAAAAATTAAGACCAAAGGGACCAAGCCTAGATGAAACGATAAAACATAAGTCATTTAAAAACCAATCAAAAAGTAACAAAAAAATAGATCCCAACCAAGGTATAAAATAAACACAAGGGTTCTATATGAAAATAAGGCTAAAACCCCCAAGCCAATGTAAATTTTGACACCATGAAAGACCAGTAACACCAGGTAGGGAAGGAATGGAACATAAGGAGCAAAAATATGAAGTTCCATTAGTGGCTCCAGTTGGGGACATTCATTCTACTAGAATGAAGCGAGATTTCAGAATCTCAGGTGGAGTAGACCAAGATGCAGAGATGACCAAAAAGGGATTGTTTAGACAAAACAACACAAACTATTTACAAAATATATACAAAATATACAAACCTAAACTACTGTTAATGGAAAAGAATACTTCAAGTGAAGTATAACTTCAAGAACTATCCATGAACTGGCAGTTCAAGAATATCCCCTGTCATATCTTGGAGCAAGTACAAATCTTCACCCCAATTACCATTAATCAAAAATGGACCCAACCAGATTGCATCAAATTTCCCATGTTTCCCTTTATCTTCCAGTCTGGCATTCCACATTAAAACCAAATCTCCATCTTTGAAACTCCTTGTAGTTTCCCTCTTGTCATATAAATTCTTTACCTGCAACTGCAAGTTTGCATTTCTCTTTTGAGTTTCCCTCCTGGTTTCATCTAATTCTATAAGAACTTTCACTCTCAAGTGCATCTCATCATCAATTTCGTTATCATACATTTGGAAAAACTTATACATTTCCACTAAGTTATTTTGGGGCAACCTAGCATTTATCCCATAAACCAAGTCAAATGGGGCACAACCTATTGCCTTCTTCATAGTTACCCTATATGCCTAGACTGCTAATCTCAGCTTAGAATCCCAAGCCTTTTTATTCTGATCTAGGATTCTTTTAATAATCTTCATCAAGCTTTTATTGCTTGATTCTTCTTGTCCATTTCCCTGTGGGTGGTATGGTGATGAATAAGAAATTTGGATGCCATGCTTCTCACAAAATTCTATGTATTCCTCATATCTAAAACACATTGCACTTTCTAACACAATCCTTTCTGGACATCCAAATCTAGTCAATATGTTGTTCATTAGGAAGTCAATTACCACTTTACTAGTGGCTTTCTTTGTTGGAATTTCTTCCACCCACTTAGTGAAATAATCAGTGGCCACTAATATCCATGAGTGGCTTCCACTAGATTTACATGCTATCTCTCCTACAAAATCAATACCCCACTACTGAAATGGAGCTTGTACTATAACTGGTTTTAGAGGCAAGTTACCAGAAAACTTTAACTTAACAGAGAAACATTGACAAGCATCACATGTCTTCACTAGTTGGTGTGCATCCTTAAAAACTATAGGCCACCAAAATTCAGCCCTCATTATCTTATATGCAGTTGTTTTAGCCATATAATGTCCTCCACATACTCCACCATCCATCTCACTTGAAAGTTCTTGTGCTTGATCTTGGTCAACACACTTCAGCATGACACCTTCTCCATTTCTCCACCAGAGCTTTCCATCTATGATAACATATTTGATAGCATGTAACTTCAATGTTCTTTTCTCATTTTCAATTAAGTTGTTAGGACATTTCATTTTTTGCAAATCATATATCACATCTTTATACCATTTAGAATGTTCCATAACACATATATGTGTGATATATTTTCCTCTTCTAGCAAATTTATTTGATTTTCTTCCAGATTACTTTGGGCCATAAGCTTGGCGAATCCTTTTCCTCTCACCAGTTTGGTAATCTAGACCTCAATATTGAATTCTTGGATCCTATTTATCCACCTACACCTTCTTCGTGACACTTCCTGCTATGTGAAAATGTCCTTAACAACAACACTAGGTACATATGCAATTATAGTAGCTCACATCAAATAAGGCATAAAATCTTTTACTACTTTTACCAATGCATATTCCTGTTTTTCATTTATATCATACTTAAGCTCTGCAACTTATAGAGATTTGTTGAAAAAGGATATAGGCTATTCAAAACCTTCTACATTCCTTTGCATCAACACAACTGCAATTGTGTGGAAAGAAGCAAATGAGAAAATCTGTAAAGGTTTGGAAAAATTAGGGGTTCTTAACACAAGAGCCTCCTTTATTGCTTGCTTAATGGCTTGGAAAGCCTACACAGACTCCTTATCCCATTCAACTTTGGCTCCTTTCTTGAGCATTTTGGAAATAGGGTGAATTATCTTAGTGAAATTTGTCACAAACCTCCTCAAGAAATTTATTTTTCCAAAGAAATATTGTATTCCTTTGACACTTCGGGGTTGTGGAACTTTATCAATTGCAATTACCCTCTCTGGATCAATTTTTACTCCATTCTTGGAAACTATGTCCCAATAATTTTCCTTCTAGTACTCCAAATACACATTTCTTCGGGTTCAAAGAAATACCATACGCCAAAGCTCTAATGAATATCTTCTCCAGATGCTCACAATGATCATCTTCCTTTTTAGAATATGCTATCAAGTCATCTTGGTAAATCAGCAAAAAAAATTTATTGAAATCTGAGAATGCCACATCCATGGCTCTCTAAAAAGCAGCCCCTGCATTTGTTAGACCAAATGGCATTCTTACATAAACATATGTTCCCCATGGTGTAGTGAAATTTGTCTTAAATTGCTCAGATTCTTTGACCATGAGTTGATTGTAACCTTAGAAACCATCCATCATGTACATCAATTCACAGCCTATCACTCTTTGCAACATAGCTTCCATATTGGGTAATGGATAATTGTCTTTTAATGAATACACATTCAAATTTCTGAAATCTACACATAACCTGATGTCTCCATTTTTCTTCCTTACTAGTACCAAGTTTGATACCCACTATGAATGCCTAATTGGCTTGATGATTCTTGTATCCCTCAGTTTCATTAATTCTTCTTGCATTTTGGGGGCCAAGGTGGGATTAATAGGCCTTTTCTTTTGTCTGAATGGCTTGGCATCATCATGCAAAGGAATATCATGTTGGAAAATATCCTCCCTGTATGCCTTAAGGTCTTCATAGGACCATGCAAACACATGCCTAAAATTCCTTAATAAGTCAATTACCATCCTTCTCACCTTTGGTGACATTTTCTTTCTAATATACACCTTCTTTGGGGATGCTTCTGTTCCAAGATTTATCTCTTCCAAGTCATCAGGGTGAGAAACAATATGATTAGCCTTTGTCTTATTCATGATTATCAAACACTCTTTCTAGTACAACTAGACCATTTGGAATTGTGTTTTTCTTTAGCTGAATGATCTCATTTCCAAATATAGTATCCTTACCATAAACATTTTCAACAAAAGCTCCAAAGTCAATTTCCTTATTTTCATACTCTCCCACACAATTGAAAAACCTGCCAATTTTTTATATTATTAGGGACAAATGGCCTGGTTTGCACCTCAACCTTTGAAATTCTAGCATAAGTCATATCATCTAGTTTTAATGCAATGTTGGCTAATAGGTCTGCCACTTTTTTTTGACCTCTTTCCATCCATCCTATGCCAAATGCATCAAAGCTCTCCAGTTCATCCCAAACAACATTCCTATACTGTTTCAACCTCTTGTTCTTTGATACAAACTTGGGAGACCACAAGCTCGGAATCCCCAATGCCTTGAGCTTCTTGATCCCATGTTTTTCAACCAAACTCAACCCCAATAACAAAGCTTCAAACTCTGCCACATTATTTGTGCATTCACATAATAGAGTAAAAGAGAACATGAATGTCTTTCCACTTTGTGATCATAGCAAGACACCTACACCAGACCCTTTTTCTGAACTTGCACCATCAAAATACATAGTCCACAAGTCATTAGATTCTGACAATTGTTTTATTTTTGTATCAATCAATGCAATAGGCTTATCACAATTGTTAGGAAATTCCTCAACCCTGAATTCATTTATACCATTGTCAATAAAACATGTCATATTCTCAATCGGACCATGCTCAATCATATGAGGTACTTTTGATTCTCTCTCAATTTTGACATCCTTACCATCAATAGAGAAAGTAGAAAATGACAAATCATATTCCATGTTTTTTTTTTTTAGACTGCAGGAATCGGGTACAAATCATATTCCATGTTACCCCCCATTGATGTACTCCATTTTCTTGACAAGAGCATTCCAAAATGAGGTGGGTTGTCTACAACTAATACAGTCATGATTAAATCCTTGTCAAGGTATTGAGTCAATTTATAAGGCAATGCTCTGATAGTTCCAATAACTAGCACTTCTCTTGAATCCATAGCATAAAATTTACCTTGAGAAGTATCTACTTTCAATCCCATCGCCTCCATTATTTTGACTGGCATAACATTATTTGATGCCCCTAAATCTATCATACAGTTCCTTAAAGTTTTCCCATTTATATCCACACTTAAGAAAAAAGGGGTTATATTTTCAAGGCACATGCTAATAGAATTTCCTAAATACATAGGAGGAATTTGTGACACAATTCCCTCCACTTCCTATTCTTTCTCTTTGTATTTCACTTCTTTACCACTTCCTTGTTTAGTCTTATTACCAACAACATCTGTGATCAAGGCTACTTTCTTTTCCTGTGTTCATTTATTCTCATCATTTCTAGAAAAGGTACAGTTACTTTAACCTGAGAAAAACCTTGAAACATATCCACAGTTGTATATTTAGGAAAAGTATACATCATACCTTCATCATTTTCCTTTCTCTCTTTTTAAGTACTTCCTCCTCGCTTCTTTTGCTTCTTATCCTCTGCAATAGGTTCAACTACCTTTGTAATCATCGTAGTCTTCACCAATGATGAAGTCACATCTTCTTGCAACTTTGGGGTTTCATTCTTTTTATCCCAAACCTTATCACTCTTAACTTCTTTGACTTTTACACCATCCTTTTGGTTGTCAACCTTAATACCTTTGTTTTTGTCCTTTTGTTCTTTAATAAAAAAGCCAGTAGGTTTACCCTGTTCACCACCCATAGTTTTATTTCTCAGTTGAAGTGAACTTATCATTTGAGTA
The DNA here is from genome assembly GCA_007258455.2 of Sequoia sempervirens. NCBI lineage: Eukaryota > Viridiplantae > Streptophyta > Pinopsida > Cupressales > Cupressaceae > Sequoia > Sequoia sempervirens. Next base: position 522,381,398 of record VDFB02000003.1, on the reverse strand, counting down.
GCCATTTCCTCAGTACGTTTTGCAATCTCTTCTTCTGATGGTCTCCTTAAGGACACTAAACCTTCAACCCACTCCATATTGCAAGAATTATGATCAAAATCATCTTCCTCATCAGAAAAGACCTATTGATGATACATCTCACTTCTCTGCCTCTGACTATCCACATCAACTTCTAATATTTCATCATCAGAGGAACATTCTTCCTCATTAATGTATGATCTATCCATACAAACATCTACATCATCCTGCTCATATTCTGATGTTTGATCATGAACACCCTCTTCTACTTCCTTAGCAACAATCAATTGAGTAGCACCACAGTAATTTTGATCATGTGGATGTTCACACACTTCACACCATGGTCTATCTGCTACTAGATTCATTGAACATTTCTGCAAGGGGTTTGGCGTATGTTGATCATTTTTAGGCTTCTAGCTAGGCAAGGTTGGTTTTCCATCTTTCCAATTTGTATAATAAAGATAATTTTGCAACCTGGACAGCCTATCATTTTTATTATAGGGTTGCCTTTCATTTTCATTTCCTATACCCTTCTCTTTCTTAGAAACAATTTTCTTTATGTCTTTCAAAGTACTATAAACCTTTTCCCACTTTTCATCATCTTTAGGCTTTGCAGCCAAAACCTTCTCAGTCTTATTCTTAGGATTTTTTAAAAGTGTAGGTTCTTCTCTCCTACCATATTTCCCATAATCTCTTCTGTTACTTTTAATATTTATAGCCACCCTAAATGCATCCCTCATAGTTTGAGGGTCCTTATCTCTAAGGAGATATGCCATTTTAGCATCAAAAGCATTGAAATATGTAGTTAAACAAACATTTTCATCAAGCCTTAAAACCTGGAACAACTTATACATTACTTTATAAAATCTTAAATTAAATTTTGTCACAGGCTCATTCAATGACTTCTTGATGTTATTAAACTCATTTAGCCTGAAACTTGCATTAGTTTTATCACCATACTGCTCCTTGAAACACTTTTCAAACTCATCCCATGAACCAATACTAGCATTAGATAGACCTCTATACCAATCCCTTGCATCCTCTACCAAAGATTGTACAAAAAATTTCATTACAACATCTTCATGTTCTACCTCATAATCATTTAGCATATCCATAAAAGATTTCAAGTGTTCCTTTGTTGTCACAACATTATTGTCGGCAAACTTACTCATCTTTTCTCTCAAGTCAGCAGGGATGGGATTTGGATAACCATGGATGCCATCAAAGAATAATGGCTTATACCTTTCCAATTGTATAGGTCATTGTTGAAATAATCCTTCATTCTTCTGATAATCAACACCAAACCCTAAATCTTGTATCCTAGGACCATCTTGATTTGGATTTACAAACCTATCTGCATGATTCTTCAGGCCAAAATTATTTATGGTGGGGTCTGGACTAATTTTAGGATGATCCTTTAAAAAATATTGGTGATTTGATGAGGTTGCAACTTGTGTAGCTTCATCCATGTTTGACATCTTTAGGAAACTTATTTTGCTCTTCATTTCTGCATTTGCAACCTCAATCTCTATTCTCTCCAACTCTTCTACCAGAGCCTCACTCTCCTTCCTAGCCTTTTCTAAGGAAGAATCTGTTTGAGATGACACATGTGGTGGGAGATCTTGTTGAGTGAAATGGGGAGTCACCTTCTCATTTGTTTTAATCTCCTCAACCTTTTTCTTACCCATATCCAAGACAGGCTTAAGTCTTGTATTACTCGGTTGAGACTTAACATGATTTGAGGGTTTTGGGTCAGCAGGTTTGTGTTGGACATCAATGTGGCCTACTGGGTTTTCTTTAGACACAGGTTTTGTTTCCTTATTAGCAATCTTTTGTACAACTAGACCCTCAACACTTGGTTTAGGTTCTTCTTGGTTTAGGAGCTTCATTGTTGCCAACTATCTCATTAACCTATCTCTTTCAATTACAACATTCCTCAACTTTGCTTCCCTTTATTTTTCTCTTTTCAACTTGAGCTCAACTTGCTATTGGATTTCCCGCTTCAAGGAGTTAATGTCTCCAAAAACATCATTAGGGTCAAGAAAAGTCACATCATAACTCAATGTATCATCTAGATCTATTAAATTGACCCCTTTGATCACATGTTCAGACAATAAAGGGTTTACATCATTTTTAGCAGGAGGAGGAGGCACATCACTGGTGCGTTCTTTGTAATGGCTTTGACTTCTACTCCTGCCTCTTCTCTTTTTAGTATATTTGACACTAATAGGCCCTTTAATTTTCCATGTCACATCTTCTTGAACCGGTGTATTAAATAATGAATAAAAAATCCACCACTGTCTGACTCATAATTTCTAGACACCTCTTCAAGATTCTCAGGGATAGGTTGTAAAATCTTACTCGTACCTTGGTGTACAGGGTTATGTGATGTGGGAGTAGTAGTACTAGATTCTATTCTTTTCTTTATCTAGTCCTTCTTCTTCACTTTGGGAAGTTCACCTTCCAATTTTTGTTCCAGATGATTCTTCATGAATGACTTGGTGTTCTTCATTCTTAGTACTAGTCCAAAATTTCTTTCCACTTATAATAAACCCTCACAATAAAATTCACACTGGTGTAGAGACTTCAGAGTCGCCACCCAATTTTCTTGGGAATATGAAATACCTAAAGACATGTGGTGGAATATAAAAACCTTTGGAACCTCATACTGATAACATGAAAAAGTGCTTTACAACATAAATCTTAACGCTTATCAAAATAGAAGAAGTGGACAAACCTAACAAGAAATTATAAGCTCAACCTTCAAATCATAGAAACACTATGAGAACTCTATGCAAAATGGACAACTGACACACTGACAAGAAATATTAAAATTAGCTCCCCAGTAGAGTTGCCATTTTGTTGGTTTGCTTTTACTACTAACTAGGTTTGTCTTCTAATCTACCTATCGAGTTTCCAATTCCAATCAAGGGTAGCTCAAAGGACCTGGATCAACTAACGAGGACTTTAAAAAATCCTCCTACACTTTGGGCTCTGCAAGACTCGGGAGGGTGATCCCTTAATGTTTTTACAACCTCTGCACCATTATTATAAATGACATTAACAATAACAAATAATCTCACTTAATAGCTTAACATGATAGGATAATATCAAATAGAATCGACTGTTCATCAATAATATCAACTACCTAGAGCATGAGATAACTAAACACAATCCATAGTATAAGATAGTCATTGATTTGCAATTTGTAGCAAGCTCTAGGCAAAGGAAAACAATTATTGAACTACACGAATAAGTACAACTTAGATCAGTGCCATATATCCATTGCAGGAGTCAAATTCATAAGCATCTGGAAGTTTATGTAAGATTTAATACATAACATATAAGATCCTTGACAATATTTCCTTATAAATTTATCAGCATGCATTCTAACCCAATACTACTTATCAAATCCTTATATAGAACATATCTACCTATAATCCCATTCAAGCATTTTAATTAATTCCTTGAATTAAAGCTAAAATAAGGATCACACACACCACAACAGTGAGATGAATGAAACAACCCTTACTCATCTTATTCAAAATTCAGATATGCATGTATAGTGGAGAGACATGAGTTTGAATTTATCATTTCAACTCAAATTCTAGTACTGTTATACTTGAGTCTTCAAGTGGAGCAAATAAAAATGAGGCATAATTAACCTCAACTCTTCATGGAAAATAGGTCCCACCTCAAAAGAGATCATTAGTTTGTTACAACAGTTACAATATATTCCCCATGTGTTCAAAATGCCAACTGTGGGAGAATCAAAATAACAAAACTTATGAAGCAAGGCAAGGAAAACAAAAAAAGAGTCAAAATTTTTTAATCCACATTAGCACCACATGCTATTCATTTGAAATTAAGGAGAGAATAATATTCTACCATGTTATACAAAAATCCTAATTTGTACTACATTGGGGCTATGTATTATTCCTCTGCTATCCATTATTCTCCTTATTCAATGATCCACACACAGATTCACTCTGTGTATTTCTCCAACCAAGTGTTGTATTCCTCCTTAGTGGGCCATTTAAAATTCAATAATCTTGCACCTTAGTAATATACTGGGAGTACCTTGCATCAATCAAAATTATGGCTTCCTTAACAAATATATCCATTTTTTATTCAATTTCCACCATTGTATCAAATGTTTGAATTGAGCAAGATGTAATTGTTGATAGACAAAGTCATCATAGCCACTCCAAGCATTCCTCCCAAATCTATCTTCCAAGTATCAAATGGATGTTGTTCTCCTTTAGAATTCAATATTTGAGGCATACCATGTTCCTCCATCTCCTTGAATATTTTCAACTTACTCTGGAGTTGTACACCCAACTTTCCATGGAAGGTAATTATCTCATTCATTGAGTTAATAGTTTTCAAGATGTCAGGAATATTTGTGGGTGCCTCAAGATTCTCATTCATTTTTGGCATCATTTCTTTCAAATAATTTACCCTAGCAATCCAATTAATCCATTCATTCCTAAAGGCCTCCTGTACTTGCAGATACTTTGTATTTGCCTCATGAATATTCTTATACATGGCCCAAACATCATTAGCCCTGTGGACCAACTTGGTCACCCTATGCTTTAGCACATCCTCAAAAATTTCATTGGCCACCCTAACTATTTCTAGTTTGGCCTGCTTGACATTTTCCTTCTCAGTAGTTAACTTTCCTTTCAAATCATCAATTCTTAGGGCCAAAGTCTCCCTATCTTGTGTAGATATATCAAATGAATAATAAGAAGAAGGTTGAGTCGTTATTTTCTGAGTATCCTGAATAGTAGCTCTCATTTGATTCAACTTATTCAAGGCCTTATTATATTCCTTAACCAAGGATTCATATTTTTTCTAAGAAATATGTGTAGTATCCACACTAAGAATTTCAACATGTGTAGTTAACTCAACTGCCTAGATAAGAGTTATGTCAGTAGCTCTCTTAACCACTAGTGAACCAATACCATCTTCAATAGGCCTAAAAACCTCATGTTTACTAGTATTAGGTGTCATAGACCAAATTGCAAGAGTATGCAACTTTGGAATATATTCAGAACCATATGTACTTTATCCTCAAATTGATCTTTAGATATCAAAGCATGAGGATCTATCCTAACTGCATCATATGTTATGACATCAGTGATAGTACATCATGGTAACAACATGATTCCACTATCTTTAACAATTCTTTGAGCTTCAATGGGAGTAATAGCTGCAATTTCATCCCTAATTTTCTCTTCCTCTACTTTCTCAGCTTCCCCCTGATGAGAAGGGTTAGCATTGACTCAGGTTGATTCAAGTCTCTCTTTTATTTCCTTACTCCATTATTGAATCATAAACTCCTAAAATTCTTTGGTTTGCACAAAGTTATCATTAGCCAAAAACTCATCACACTCCCTAATCTCGGGATCATCATCTTTCTCTTTGTCATACTACCACTTGACAATCCTTTCAGGAGGAACATCTAAACTGTGAGTTTCTTCAATAGGAGGAAGGCGAAATTTCTTCTCCACCTTGTCATTTTTTGGCACATGTTCTACCATTTGTTCCTCCTTGACCTCTTGAACATCTATAGGTTGCTATGGGATATCCATAGCATGTTGATGTCATTGTTGTTCTAAGAGGACTTTGGCTTTGTCTACAACCTCCTTTACCTTCGCCTAAAACTCACCAGATTGGAAATACCTTATCATAGTAAAGGCCCTCTCTAAGGGATTTTCAATTACATTGTATGGACTGATGTAGAAGGAATTTCTTTTCATAATCTTCTCGTCAAGGTTTTTCATAGCCGTACATTCTCTTTTCCTAGCCATGACTATCTCATCACTTGTCAGATTTATTAGTACAACATCTCTATAGAAGAATTCATGATCTATGATGCCTAAGCCCTTTTGTCTTCTTCTTCCTACCACAAATCCTTTTGGATCAAAAACTCTAATCTCAATGATAGGAATTTTGAGATTATTCATCATAATGTCCAATTTTTCATACCCCTCAAGGGCAGTGATCTTGAAATAAGCAAAAGTGCATTGGGAATGTATTATAGTGCCACATGAGCTCCATGAAAGATAACCTATCTGAGACATACAAGGGTAGAAAATGAGGTGCCACTTTAGCTCCATAAGCCCTAATCAAAGTGTACTTAGAATGTAGAAATCGGTCAGCCCAATTGTGTGTTGCTTTAGAGCCTGCAACATCCTTTGGGCACATAAGATTTTTGATTTCTAGAGAAAGTCTAAATCTAGGTGCTACACCCATTGACTCTAAGATACCATATCTTACAACATTTTCAAACAAGATGTAGTTGGAATTGGAGTAATCTTGATCCCAAATTTATATCCACATTTGTACAAGGATAGCATTATTCTCACTGTCTTGAACTTTTAGATTTAATTTCCTTTTCCACTCATAATCACCTTCTCATAGGAGCATATGCATCAATAAATATTAATGGGGAAAACACAAAGGGAGCACCTCCTTTTTCAAATTGAGAAATTCCTCATGCATTCGTTCAACAACAAAGTTAGCATAAAATCAAAACCAGTGTTTTGATTATAGTCTTGTATATTTTCCACCATCACTAGTAAATTAGGAGCTATCCTAACTTCACAGTCTTGAGCCAATACTTGATTTAAACACTAATAATTGTTTCTAAAATAATCTTCAAATTCCTCACACTCAAAAGGCTCAATATCCTTAGAAGTAAATCTTTCCCTGCTCCTTTTGTGTCGTACAGGTAGTACTTCTTTGAATGCAAACTTTCTATTTTCATATTCAACATACAAGTCAACTCATCTAAACTTTGTAGTGTAATTGGGATTTAACCCAGATACATCTATCATCTTATCCTTTCTCACCTCTAGAATTATGTCACCATTCTCACTTCTAATTTTCCTGTTAGTAGGGTTATAGTGCCTTACTACCTCCATCATTAAATCAACTTCTACAAATGCATTCAGAACCACCAACCTTCCAAGTTTCAACCTCCATAAATAGTGTGCAGGATTACTAGACTTTTTCCTATTGGAAGCATACCAAAACAATTTCCATCCACTATGGGGTTGGGGTTTTTCACCAATTTCGCCAACATTATTAATTAACCTAGTGGTTACAACAACTTGTCCTATGGTATTTTTACAAAGTCGTGACCCTCCTTTGACACCTCCAGAGGCCTCTTGCATAATTTTTTTATGTTTCTTTCTTTGCACTTCTATACCTAGTGGACGTTACAGGAATACTGGGAGAAGGGTTAGACATAGTCACTAGCTTAGGCTTAATTTTAGCTGAAGCATGCTGAGTTTTAAGTATTTTAATGCTCTTCTTCTTTGTTTTCCTTTCCGGTCTAACACTAGATTCACTAGGCTCTAGGTCACTCATGCTTGTAATGCAAATGGAAACTAGGGTTTACAATTTATTATGGCCAAATAAAACCCTTCACAATTATGACGGGACAAACTAAAACTACAAGAAATGAATAAATTGCTAATTCCTCCAATTATCCTATGAACTTTCTAGGGTCTTCACTTCACTGCTTCAATTAGAAGGAGATATGAGTTTTGCTTACCTGGGTGAGAGCCATGTCACTCTGGTTAGTGATAACTTCTAGAGCTTGCCTAGCAAATTATTTTGCTGCTGGTATTCTTTCCGCTAGCCAATGTATTAGGATGCACGATAAACCAGTTATCTACTTTATGTTATGGCCAAGAGGGGAGCATGTCACCATTAATAGTTGATAGTAAGCTCGCGTGAGCGAACTAACAATTCGTCGTTTAGTTTTAAACCTTGCTCGTTGATCCTTTAGTTTTAAAACTATATCAATGGTTATTGATCCACCTCCCAACCTTCTCATTTTCTTTATACGAAATCCTTAGGATTTTTCCATGTTGCCTCTTCATGTAGTGGTTGTTGCCAATCGTTGATTTACTTCATTCTCATCTAGCTTTATCAGCAACAAAAAAAATTTATGCGATAAAATCTCAACCCTTAGATCTGCGACCAGTTTCCCGATCGCGTTCATCTCCATCGCTACTCGCTAATTCAACTTTGCACCTTGGATTTTTATGAGTGACAAGAGATGAAAGAACTATATTTTGACATGTACACCTAGATAAACAATTAATGGCACAAAAAGATATCACAAATAAGATGTATTCAAGTTAGCAAGAGAAACCTTCTTAAAAGGAAGCATATTGCTCATCGCTAATCCTCCTCATAAGGTTTGCAAGAAATTAGCGATGAGAGATTATCCTAATACTATTACATATCACATATCACTAATAAAAAACATAGCGATCAAAACAAATCCATGAGATGTGATGCAACTGGAAACTCATCTCCTTGCTCATCGCTAATTTAAGACAATCACTTCATAAAATATTTGTGTTAAGCGATGAACAATATGATCATAAGGCCAAAAGGCATCAATCATCGCTATTACAACTTGAAGAAGTCATATATCATTAGTGATAAGTGATCCCCTGATAATACTAAGAACCTTGCTCATCTCTGGGTGAAGCCACAATAGTGGTTTACAATTTGATGGAGGAAGGAAAACTGAGAAAAAATGACCCCATGGCAAAAGAATTGGTTTTTAGGGTTCGAATAAACCTACAAGTTTGACCGAACCAAAAAGGGGTTCGACTGAACTAGTGTTCTAGTGAACCCGTTAATTACTAGGCCCACATTTCCTGCCCAAAAAACAAAAGAAAAATGCATATTGAAGGGGGTTCGAATGAACCAAGGTTCACTCGAACCTCTGGGGGCTTGCTAGAACCCCCCTGGTTCTAGCGAACCCCCCCTTTCCTTGATTTTTGAAATTATTCACAAAAAACCTAATTTTTTATGCTTCGAAGCTCGAGTTGAGGATGAAAATGGAGGAGTCTTCAAAAACCCAATTGGAATCAGGTAGTCCTCAGAATGAGCTATCCAATGAATATAATTTTGATATGTTTTAATTTTATTATGTATTTTTTTTTAGTTTGATTAAACATAGGTTTTTCATTGAAAATGAAAGTCTTTGTTCTGCACATGTGAAAAAATAGCGATTATCAAAAACAAAAATTGAAAAATATGAGTGCACCGGATATTGAAGTCCTTGATCCAACAAAAAAAAAATAAAAAAATTTCAATATATAGAAAAAAAGTTGCGCATTATAAATCTAACCAAGTGGAAGCACTAGATATTGTAGTTACAAATATAAATTCAAAAGAATTAGAATTTTATCCTTTATTGAAAAAAAGTTATGTGTTATACGGTGTGTGTCACTTTTTAAAAATGTTGTTTTATGAAAAAAACCAATTTTTGTGGGAGATGGAAAAAGAAGTGCAATCTGATTCCAAAAATTTTGAAACAAATATTTTTAGAATCTATAGATAAAATGTGACGAGACTCTAGTTGGCATCATCTTCAAATTCCTCACGGTGTAGCCACTATAGGTGCCCGAATGTGAACATTTAGTTAAAAATAATAATTTAAGTGTCCAGTTTGGCCAAAAATTGTAAACCACTATTGTGGGATCACCCCGCTATTTACAGTTAGAAGCTCAAGGAGCTATTAGTAATGAGCGATATTAAAGAGATATTACCTCATTGCTCATTGTTGATTTAAGAAAAACTTTTCAAAAGTGATCAACAATGAGCGGTAAAGATAGAAGGTTGATTGAACTTAAGTGAAAACCTTTAGCATGTGCTCATAAGTTGTCTTAATGGAGGGGACTTCCTAGGATGATACAATAGATAGAAAAGGACTTAAGAACCCCAAAATAATTATAAAAAAGGTTTTGAGACCTATGATGAGGGAACCGGTTGCTAGATAATAAAAGTAGATGCAAAAAAATTAAACAATGACTGGCAACAAGCAATAGGGAGTCAACAACAACATAGAACATTCAAGTGTTTTAGGAAAATGAATCTGGAAACCCTCCTAAATGCAACAAGGGTTTAAGATGGGACATGAGAATTAAGGTTCCATTAGAATACTCTTGTTAGCTCTTGTGAAAGTGCTCTTAATTGCTTATGAAATTCTATGATTCCTTAGGTGTTGAAATGATGAAATAACCTTGTATTTATAATTATTTATTCCAAATTTCTTCAAATGACAACACTACAAGTAGTCGTCAGATCTAGGAAGATAAAATCCCACCAAAAATTGAATTTAAATTAGGTCTTGATTAGAGTGGGACTCATATGCCACACTGGGTGTGTCTCCTAGTGGCTCAAAGCCGGAGCACAAACTCCAATACAGGTCTTGTTTAATGTGAAACTTGAAATCAAGTCCTGAAAACTAGTTGGTACTCATACACCCAAGGTGGTGTATGAGTCCCAGATCACCAGATCTAGAACACTTGACCCAAAACATTAAATTATGATTGGTCATTTAATAAATGTTAGGACTATCTTTGGAAAAATGATTTTAATAAGGCTTGTGGTTGCAAAATAGGGCCAATTAAGGCATAGATAAGCCCAATTAATTAATAAAACCCAAGATTAGTGTGAATGTATTATGATACACTTTACAACACCCTAAATAAGGAACAATTAAGTCCATTTAGTTTACAAGGGTCCTAAACTTAATGTGAAGGTGTAAATAAATACACTTTACAACATTAAATTAAGGAAAAATTAGGTTTATTTAGCTAAATAAACCTAATGTGAATGCATAAAACACATTACAAAACTAGAGAAAGGTTATATTAGATTCAATTTAACATTAATTATTCCAAAATTAAGTGTGAAATGTAAAGGGTGACATTTTCTATCACTACATTTAGCCCCCACTTTAGTGAGAAGAGGAACATGCTTCAAACTAACACTAAAGTAGACATTCAAGAGGGATCCAAGTGTACTGATGCAGATGGTCTAGGATAAAAAAGATCAAAGGAGGTGGTCAATCCCCCATGATTTAGGATCCTACGTCAAATTGACATAAGCACAAAAGGATATGCACAAGATGTACGGTATGCAGCATCAAGGTACACACATATACAATGTCAAAGATATATAAAGATTAAAGAAAAAGAAAGAAAATGTGGATCAAGCTTTGATTGTTTGTCCTACACATTGTGGATTAGATATATTTTGTATTTCCAAAAAAGAAAAATGCTCACTTTGAGGCAACAAAACTTTAGGTTGTCCACTAGGTGAGTATCCAAAGGGTAACTTAATGAGAAAGTCATGCCTCTATATCGGCTTCTCACTGTATAATGATAAATTCATGCTCATGTTTAGGCATGTCATCATACACTAACCATACCAAAGCTATACCTCCTAGTAACTTTAAAAAGGTGCCACAAAACATAAATGTTATGATTCACAAGGCAAGAAAAAATTTGCATGCTTAACACTCGTGAACAAACAAGATGGCTCTACAGGAAAGAAAAGTGTGTTATGCAAGGTGGCCATATAATAGTTATTGTAAATTTGAAATAGTGTAAGGTGTGTTCAAACGAATTTTGCTTAGTTCATGTAAGGTCTCTTTTGAGGGAACATCGTCCTTACTTTCTCCAAGAGAGGAAAATTCAAAGAAATATCATGCTCTAAGAGGATATCAAACCCAATGACACCACCAAGAAAAGGACACATCAAAAGAATAAAGGAAACCATATAGTGAAACATGAGTGTCGGTGTATGCCCCCACTTTAAAGTAGTTGAGCTAACACAATTGCTATGAGAAAGTACTTTAAAGTAAAAGAAGACATGATAGGTTATTCAGAAATCCTTATGCCAAGTCAAATGTTTTCAAATCGAACTGCATCATGGATAATGGGTTGCTCCCAAAGCACAATAAGTCACATGCGAGCCAACTTAAGGCATGTGTTGTCCACATCCAAAGCTTGCTCTTATATATAAATGGAAGGTGGTCAACTAGCCAAAAGAGACAACAAGTGACATATGAGGACAAGGCTACCTAATCCCTTTCCTCCACTTAGTGCAAGAAAAGGATGAGTTGAAATGATTGATGAGAGGTTTGAAAGTCAGTATCAATTAGAGGATCTAGATGCTTCAACATAGGGAAAATCACCAAAATCCTTAAGATGTTGGATTTTATTACTCAAATATTTACATTCATTAGTAGAATGATAATGAACTCTATGATATGCACAAAATTAATTCTCGTAGGAAAATTTCTTTCATGTTCTTGGAGGGAGAGATATCAAATGATCTTGGAGGAGCCTCGACAAGATACTCTCTTGATTAATAGTAGAATATGTTGCTTTATTTTGCGACAAAGATATCTCTTGCTTATTACAAGATGTACTTACACAAGGCTCTTTAGATTGTGAGATTTTGTTCTATCCTTTACAAGAGGGTGTAAAATCTATTGAATTTGAATCATTAGTGTTTTTCATGATTACATTGATATTAAACGAAGACTTCTCTATTTCTTTCATTTCTTTCAAAGGATAACAATCAAGACCACTCGTGTCTATCAATTTAGGATGCACTAATGTTAGAGTTGGCTTAGAGGAATCTTTTGTAATGGTGTTGATATTAAGTGAAGGCTTTCTTGTTTCTTTCGAGGGATAATAACCAAGGCCACCAGTCATTCCTTGCGTGTTAGGCTCTATAGGGACACAAATACCTTGTTCTCTAGCACCATATCATTTTCCACTATATTCAAGTTGTTTCATGAGTTAATAATGTTTTCCATAAAGAATTTTTAGTTCTTTTGGAGTTGGTGGTCATTTATAATTAGCTTCATCAAAAAATTTGTATAATTTTCTTTTTCTTCTAAAGTGGTTGAGTGGATGCTTTTGAAGGGTCGTCCAAATATTTTGTTGAAATTACTACTTTTTCTTTCCCCTTTTTAGATTTTTTGTTTATGATATTGTATTCTCCCATGAATGTTGGTGTGAAATCTAAGGAACCCCAATCATCTAATAATTTTGACACTTTTCCATCTCTTGTTTCTCTTCATTTATAGGTTCTATGTTTGAAGTTGGAATTAATGTGTTTAGATGATTTATCTTTCCTTTTCAACTTGTAAGAAAATTTTAGGCTAGAGGTCTATTTCAACATGGTACACTTTCTTGTAGACATACTTCATGATACGATGAAGAGTTGAAGGCATTGCATTCATCTCATGGATCCAAGGTCTTCCTAAAAGAATAGGAATTTGTAAGGTAGAATTTTCAACTGTAATAGGTAAAGTAATCACACCAAGTGGTTGCTTTCCTACATTGTTAAATCCCTGAATCGATAAGGAAATAGGTTCAATTCTCAACTTATCCACACTAAGTCTATCCAAAAGTTTCACACTACACACATTAAGGGTGGAGCCATTATCAACAAGGGTTCACTTTATTCAGATCCTATTTTAGATAGCTATTATCATCAAGTCATCATTTTATTTGTCATTTCCAAAGTGGTTAGCTGAGCATGTTGATGAAAAGTAATGTCTACATTGTTCAAAGTTATAGCTTGAATTTGGGCTGCTACTTCATTTTAATACACATTAGGAGGGGTAGGAACTTGTTTTAAGGAACTTTCAATCATGATATGATATTGAGGGGAGGTTTCAATAAGGTAACATAAGGATATCTTAGTAGGAGTATTCTTTAGTTGTTCAACAAGATCATACTCCTTTCCATTTTGTAAAGGAAAATGAGGAGGACCAAGATAGGTTGAGGTAATGGAAGGGAGGTTGAAGGTGTTTGTCTTTTTTGTAGATTGTTTCTAGTTTTATATGTATGGGCAACATTATTATAACTCGGCTGCTATGAAACATTATTCTTAGGTGGGTAAAGGACAAGTTTGGGTTTGTTTTGAGTTTACAATCATTGTGAGGGTGGGCAAAGAATTAGAGGATTATTAGGATGTCCCATAGGGTATGTAGTAGTTGCATTAATCAAGATGGATATAATGGACACTTTTGCAAATTCATAACTTCATTGGTGTTGGTTTAATAACTTACTAGTGAAAAGGAGTCTAGTATCATCTTTTCACCATCTTCTAAGGAAGCCACATCACTAGTGTTTGAAAGGAATTTATCAATGTTCTCATTTTATTTCACCATGATACCCTCTCTGGTATGAGAGTTTTTTGGAGAACTACAAACTATATCTTCATGACATTCAAAGGTTGGTTCTTATATAGTGACTTCATCACAAGTAAGGGAGTTATCAATGGTCAACATATCTTCTCTATCAATAGTGGGGATATTAGGAGAAGGATCAATTTGATTGTTTTGATTTTCCATGACTTCATCATTATTTTCTAAGGTCACATTCTCTTGTGCCCTAATATCTACCCTAGTAGGAGACCTTATAGGAGAGGATCAAACAAGAGGTTCATCACATTCTATGGTTATATTTTGTAATGTAGCTTCATCATAAATAAAAGAGGTATCAAGAGAAGGGAAAATATAATTTTCATGCTTACCAAATAGATCTTTCCAAATGGTAGGAGCATTAAGGAAGAGAGGAACAAGATTCTCATGACTCTCAATAAGTGTATCTTCTAACACCAAACTATTTTCTTCACATCGAGGAGGGATATTAGGAGGAAAATTTTTATTGTCATGGTTATCTATGATTTCACCTTTTTTCACTAAAATATTCTCACAAGTGAGGGATGAATAGGGACTAGGTAAGGTGATGTTTAGAAATGTGTCTATGATATCATCTTCTTGTGTCATAATATCTTCCAAAGAGGGAGGAGAAGAGGGACAATCAAGACTCTCAATTATTGTATCGTCTTTCACCAAGACACCTTTGTCACTAATAAGAGAGGTATCAGGAGAAGAAATATTATGATTGTCTACACTTTCATCCCCTTGCATTCTGATGTTACAAATCCAATAGATACTAGGAGGGTATCCAACATGCTTATCAAAGATTTTAATTTGTTTCCCTAGATTATGCCCATGATTAGGGAAAATAGAATCATACAAGCCATGTGATATTCTAAGAACACTAAATGCTTGAAAAGAGAACATGCTAACATGAAAATGTAATCTATCTAAATTATGCAATGTTTCTCAAATGTAAAAAAATGTCCTATATATCTGAAATTTTAAACAATGAAATGATTTTTGAAATGCTTTAAAAATTACTTCATTACATAGATGATTTGACCTAGATACTTAAACTAGATGCTCCTGAAAATTTCTAGACTAATACTATAGGTTACTAGCAAGCCTAAGTACATAAATGATATTTTCAATGTTGTAAATGCCAACTTTAGGCCTAATCTAGGACTAAATCACCTAGAGGGGTGTATGAGTCCCAATCATGGTTTCTCATGGCTTTAAATGTTATGAAACACACCACATAAAATATCTAAAAATTTAGGCAAAACCACCTATACTAGGACTGAATAGCTCAAAGGGGCATCAGACTAGGTTTTTTGGTTTGAATGATGTCTAGAATGATTGCAATTAAAATTTTTAGATGAAATTAAATGATGCAAGATGCAAAAATGCAACCTATATGCACTTTCACTAATGCAAAATTTAGAAACCCTAGATGAAAATTAACTAATGCAAAACCCTAATGAAAATTTTATGTAAGCTAGATCAAGGTCTATGATGCACTCCAAATCATAAATGAGGTTTCCACATTGGGTTCACCAAAATCAAACAAGGGAAATAAGATTCCAATCTTTTGGGAAGATGGAACTTGGTTTTTGCACCTATTTCACTTAGTTCATTCAAGGAAGCCTTAGACATCTCAAGATAGGGGTGGAAATGAGAGAGAGATATCTAGAATAAGGTTTCCTAGGGTGTGATTTAAGGCTAAAAGTGGGTTCACCACCAAGCTCGGGCTTGGAAATACTAGTATCATGCAAAACCTAATGATAAAACCTAATGATGTGTAAGACCTAAGTAAATGACCTAGAAATTAATGCAAATTAGAATAGTAAATTGAGAAAGTACATAGGTCAATGTAACACCTCTCTAACTTTAGCCTAGTAAGATAGTATTTTGATTTTGAATTGATATTCTAAATGTTAAATGTTATAATAATGAGGTTAGATATTGTTGATTGAGTGAAAAGTTATCATGATTAGCTATGATGATGCAACTAATTGATATATATATGGTAGCTAACTACAGTCAGGATGTAGTATGTGCTTCGACTATGTATATATGTATATGCACAGGTGCCTTTTTGTGTGTATGTTACACGTACTAGGTACCGACTCCACCTGGCTTCACAGGTCTAAGCGTACCTTTCCCGATGGTGGTTACTGGAGGAAGTCACAGGACAAATGTTTCCCCCCTAGTCATTGTACCATGTTAGGGAAATTTTTTCCTTATTGATGTCTTACTGTCCGGTTACCTAACGGTTATGTGTGGAGCACCTTTTAGCCATATGTTCTTGAGAAACTTTCAGCCGTATGTTCCGGAGCACCTTTCTGCTGTACGTTCTGGCACACCTTTCTGTTGTATGTGATTTGCCTGAATGTTTTGTTGAGGTACTTTGTTATGGTTTCATGAATATTTTATATGGCTATTTATTTTAGGTGTTAGTGCTATAAGGTATTTTTATTGGCATCTTTGCGTGATTTCATATATGATTTTTTTTTATAGTATTTTATTGATGGGAGATTTAAATGGTTCTATCCATGAGGTTTTAAAAAGTTTTATTTTAAATATTTTTTTTAATTGACTATTCGAGAGAATGATATATTTCATTGAAAAATTTAAATGATTTTATTAATCCTTTTTGGGGAGCTTTATGTATTTCAATGTTTGGATATAAATTATTATTTTCTTTACGAAAAGGGAATCCTCGATATTTTGTGATTTTAATTATTTAATTTGGGAGCTTTTATAAGTTTGCATAATTAAATGTCTTATTTCATTTTTATTGTTTTGGGGAGAAATTATAAAAGGGAAGAAAGTTTTATTTTGGAGGGGATTCTTTTGGGGGAAAGAGGAAATTTTCTGTTTTGGGCATGGAGGAAGAAAAACCCTTGAATTGGGCATTAGAATTGGAAGTATTGTGTAGTTTTTCCAAGAAGATTTTTTGGGCTTTTGCTTATTGATTTCAGCACGTCTTTTCCTCCTGGTTGTCCCAGTTTGGAACCCAGCCATACCTTATACTTAGAGCAATCTTTCTTTTCAGTTTTGGCAGTATTTGAGGTATGTTTTGTGGTTCTTGAATCCTAGAATTTCTTGTGGTTTTGAATGTGATTTAGTTTGGGAATTGTAAGCTTTGTAATTCCTTATAACAAATTCATTCTATTGATTCAATTCTGTGAATGCTTTGGGAATGGGAATGTTTGGTTGGATTCATTTTGTTTCTTTATAGCTTTCTCATGACATATTTTATGCATTCAATCAAATCGAAAATGGTTTGTTGTAATAAAAGATTTCTCGGCAGTTTCATTTCTATTTCTATTTCTATTTTTCCCAACTTGTTGAAACACGTTTTTCATTGCTTCTATTAAACCACCTTTTAAAAATGAAAAAAAAAGGAATCCAAGTAGAAATGCCAAGATCTCAACTGGGTCTTTGGTAGATTTTTATTCTGGGCACTTTCGTTTTTTGGAAAAATTTGTGCCCTCTTATTAAATGACATTTTTGTCTGCTGCTCTTTAACTGTCTAATAAAAATGTAAAATAAAATTGGATCCCATGTCGAGACGTTAAAATATGAACTGGGTCTTCCTCCGATTTTTAATCCGGACACTTTCTTTTTTTTATGATTTTTGCCCAGCCATGCATAAAATGGCGTTTTCTAAACAACACCCTATTCTGGGTCATAGAATAAAATAATAAAGTGGAAACCAATTGGAAATGTCAAAATATGAACTGGGTTGTTGTCCGATTTTAGATCCGAACATTTTTATCTTTTATGGAAATTTTATGCCCCATTCTCATGCATTTGCATGACAACTCAAATTATGTTTTTGCTCCACTGCCACTTGGTAGAATTGTCTTATTTAAAAGTGTTTTTTGGGATGATTTAATGAGGTTTACACTAGTTATGTGATTTGACTCTTTAATTAAGTTAAAGAAGAATGTTGGATGGTATTTGAGCTATATGTTAGTGGATGTGATCAGCTATTTAAATGATTTAGCAACACAGTTTGCTTGGCTGTTTTACATGGTTTTTATGATGGAGTTCAACGGTTTTTTCATTGTTTCATATTTTTTATGGATTCCTCATTTTTTTAAACTAGAAGGCCTATCCGTTTGTAGGGTGATGAGTTATCCATCTATAGGGCGTTGATACGGGCATGTTTGAGTCTCCTCATTTATATAAGAGATGCACTCGGTTTCGTGTGGTGCCATCCCTGGGTGTTGTCATAATAGTGGTTTACAATTCCTGAGAGGAACGAATTTTAGCTGAAATCACATATTTTTAGAAAATATAATGATTTAAACCTTAAAAAGTTCCATTTTAAGGACTCCAATTGAAGAGGGTTTGATCAAATCACCTTAGATCAAAACCCCTTGGATAGAACCTCGCTAGTTTTAAACCATACCTATAAATGCGTCTCCTTTACACCTATCAAAATGCTGATAAAAATCACTTTTGATTTAGCTTTTGGAGGATCAAATGAATTTATTTAAAATTCATTTCAAATGATTATGGTATTCCTTAGAACAAGCTATCCAATGAATACAATTTTAATATGTTTTGGTTTTGTTATGTATTTGTTTTTTAAGTTTTTTTAAAGATAGGTTTTTCATTGAAAATGAATTTCTTTGTTCTTCACATGTGGAAAAATATAAGATTATCAAAAAAAAAAATTGAAAAATATGAGTGCACCAGATATTGAAGTCCTTGATCCAACAAAAAAAATTAAATTAAATTTTGACATATACAAAAAGTTAAAGCGTTATACGGTTGCACTGTGTCGAATTGTAATTCATTTGAATTTGAAACTTTATTAAGGAAAAAATATTCAATAAAAGACCATCTAACCAAGTGGAAGCACTAGATATCAGAGTTACAAATCTAATTTTGAAAGAATTAGAATTTTATCCTTCATGGAAAAAAAGTTATGCGTTATACGGTGTGCGTCACTTTTTAAAAATGTTGTTTTCTGAAAAAAATCAATTTTTGTGGGAGATGGAAAAAGAAGTGAAATTTGATTCCAAAATTTTTGAAAAAATATTTTTAGAATCTAAAGACAAAATTTCATGAGACTCTAGTTTGCACCATCTTCAAATTCCTCACAGTTTAGCCGCTATAGGTGCCCGAATGTAAAGATTTAGTTAAAAATAATAATTTCAGTGTCCAGTTTGGCCAAAAATTATAAACCACTATTATGGGATCATCGCCCTTCGAGCACACATGATGACATTCCTTTCGGTCAACACTTTTGTTCTTTATACCACTGTAGTCTTGAGTAGTTCGCGTTATGTTATTGTATGAGCATTTACATGTTGGGATATTGGCTTTAATGCATTGTATTTCATGTTTGCTCTGTGTATGATATGAGTGTTGGCCATTTGTTACCCTTGCCTTGTTTGTTGTTTGGTCCTTGTGACTACCTCTAAGCACATTGGTGTGGCATCTTTTGAGACCACATGGTAGGGAGGTGTTGCCACCGCCATTGGGGACCGGCGTACAGGTTAGTGGAGCACCAGTTGAAGCTGTTTCCTCTCGTACTTCTTTTCATGTTGATGTATTTTCTTTATGGTTGTGCCTTTGTACTCATGTATATTCCTTTATGCACATTGTACTCTCTTGAGAGAAAAAGAAAGCATTAATTTAAGGAGAGGATATGTGATGTTTATATTTTGGTTATGAGTTTCGATGTTGGTATCAGACTTGCTTGGATTATGATGATCATAATGGTTTTTCCTTCATAAGTTTTCTTGCAAAAATCCAAGCTTTGGTTGTATATTTCCTTCATGATTTAGTCTGCTCAAGTTTCAGAGCAACGCCACCTTTTGTTAAGCATTTGTGTTGCGGCTACAAAAGTTCTGGAGCAGCACTGTTGAAGTTCCAGAGCAGTGCTCTTGAAGTTTTGGAGCAGCGCTCTTTAAGTTTTGGAGGAGGGCTAAAATTTCCAGAGAAGTGTTGTTCAAGTTCTGGATCAGCACAGAGAGTTCTAGAGCAGCGTTGTTAAATTTCTGGAGCAGCACTGTCAAGGTTTCGAAGTAGCAACGTTAAGGTTTTGGAGTAGCGTTGTTAAAGTTCCGGAGCAGTGAAAAAGGTTCCAGAGTAGTGCTGCTAAAGTTTCGGAGCAGTGCAACAAGTTCTAGGCAATTCTGCTAAAGTTCCAGAGTAGTGCAAGAAGATCCAGAGTAGAGGTACCGGAGCAGGAATTTCTAGAGCATAG
Source organism: Sequoia sempervirens (assembly GCA_007258455.2). Taxonomy (NCBI): domain Eukaryota; kingdom Viridiplantae; phylum Streptophyta; class Pinopsida; order Cupressales; family Cupressaceae; genus Sequoia; species Sequoia sempervirens. The sequence continues at coordinate 522,361,134 of VDFB02000003.1, read as the reverse complement.
GTTCTGGAGCAGCAAGAAGTTTCGGAGCAAAGGTTCCAGAGTCAAAACTTTCATAGCTGGAACTTTCGTAGTTGGAACTTCCGTAGCTGGAACTTCTGTAGTTGGAAGTTCAGTAGTCGAAACTTCTGTAGCTAAGAGTTCCATAATAAAGTTTCTGGAGCTATTATGTTTTCTCATGTTTGGTTTTTCTCTGGAAGGTGGATTAGTCCTCTCCTATGGGTTGTGTTCGGCCATGCTTGGCCATGAAAGTTGTCGATTTGTTGTATTGTAAACTAATTTTTGTGAAAGTTATTCTTTATGTTATCAAAAAAAATTTATCTTGTCTTCTTTTGGCTCTTACCCTTTGGGATTGCATAGTAGGATGTTACATCTGGTATCAGAGCCCATGTTCACACACTGGGAGCTCTTGTGTACTTGATCCTTCTATGTTTTGTTGTGTTTTGTGTGTGTGGCGTGAGCTTGTTATAGTGTTTTCATAGTCTTATTGTTTTTCTTTCATGCCTTAGTATGATGTATAGAACATGCTTATTATGATCTATTTTAATGTATCCCTTGTTTCTTTGGGATGCCCCTAAGGGTAGAGCCAGAGGCAGAGTTAGAGGTAAAGCCCATGTTACAGCACTGGGATCCCTGCTTATGGTTGATTCCTGCTTGGTGTGTTGTGTGTGGTGGATGGAAACAAGTGTTGTTGTTTCCAGCCCCTTGCATGCCCTATTAAGTAATGCTTTTGTGAGGGTTAGTTAGACCCTCGAGCCTACCAAGAAGTGTGTTCTGATTGGTTTGTTTGACCTTAAGGATGCCAAGAAGTTCTTTTGTGTGTATTCTCTTCCTGAGTTTTATGTTTTTGTTATCATGCAAGTTTCAGTGCATTCCTTCTTGTGCTTTACCTCCTTGTTTTAATGATTGCTAGATTGACCCTATGGGGTTTGGAAGTTTCTTTTGCATGTTATATTGTACTGAGATTATGAAATATGGTAATAGAAAATGAATGATCATGTGGTTAGTTCATGGATAATTATTGTATACTCTCATATGATTGATACATTTGTGTGGAAGTTTTTTTATGGTGATGAATCCATGTTTACATTTGTGCCTATGTTAGAATTGTAAATCTTTCTCTCCCTCTCTCTCTTCTCATTGGTTTAATGAAGATGCCTATTTTTGAATGTTTGGGGTATTGAAAACCATTGTATGCTTGTCTCTTATGAGAAAATGTTATGCATTTATGAAGATTTGTTTTATTAAATCTAACCTTGGGTAAAGGACCTAGATCCCCAAGTTGCATTCTTAATCATGGAACATGTATGAATATGAATAGAACATTGTTCTGCATTAAGTAAAAGTTAGAGGAAAAGGGAGTAGTGAAAAAACATTGGCATGTTAATGATAAATGCAAAATGTTAAAGGTACGTTGAAGTGATAATGTTGCATACCTTGTCTTGAGTAACATTGTAATGATGTTGCACTGTGTGTGGGAAATAAATGGGGTTAACATATATGCGTTGTAAGGTGATTTACCACTTAATAAAATTGAATGTGAATGTGAGAGTTATCATGGCATTGTTGATTTACTCCATGTAGCACTATGATGTATTGTATGGATGTTGGGAGTACATGTTATTCAAAAATTGTTTTGACCTTGCATAATTAGAGGTGGATAATGGTTTTATTTAGGTAAGAGGAAATTGGAAAAAGGTACTCCCTATTATGTGAACATCGTGTGTTAGTGCACATGTTGAGTGTTGTGAATACCCCGTACTTGCTTTGTGTGACCATGGGATGGTGAGACTATGTACCCACCCGTGGAGGATATGTTGTATTTGGGGTGTGGGATTAACCATACCATTATGTATGCTTGTATGTTTTTTACCTGATTAAGGGCCAACCCATGTGTGGTTGAAATTTATATATATATAATTAAGAGTAACCAAAGGTTAGTTTCATAGAATCTCTTCTTTGGTTATCTAGTCTCTCAGTCTGTGATGGGGTAGTAGCAGCCACAAAGTTCCTTGGGTGGAGGGTACAGCGTACACATGTTGTGGCGCAGAGTGTTCTCAGCTCAACTGATCCTGAGGAAAGTACTCACTACTTCCCCTTATGATGGATCAGGGTACTTGATCCATATGTGCTAGCCTAATCCCCACAGTTTTGTATACAACAACATTGGTTTGTTTTTATTTCCTGGCCGTCCATAGGGACGTTGAGCTAGCATTAGTGAGTTGACCTAGTGCACATGAGAGGTGAGACTCATGTAGCCTCATATTTATATACTCATATATGCATTATATATTTCGTATCTACACATTTCCTACCACGATGCCATAGATATGATGCCACGTGCTTAGATGCATGAAGGTGCACTATGAGATTGTGTTATGGTAGCCTACTTGTGTGATGAGCGTGATGGGGCCTCGTACACTTGTAGAGGGACACTCATGTTTTCTCTCGGCAGTGGTTGGGTTGGTTGGCATATGGGTTTGTCCTAGCCATGTATACCTCTAGCTATGGTGAGTACCTATGTGTGCCCTTTCCATGAGGTATCGCTATGCGGGGTGTGTTCTGCACATGCTTACTTCTGTAGAGCCACAAACACACTGCCATGCGGTGTATGACTAGTACATGCCTTCTCCGGCTAGAGTATGACCATGCTGCACTAAGATGCGATGTGAGATGTGATTGAGGTGAACATTCTATGAGGATAGCCAAGGAGTGCATGGGCCACTTGGCGACTCCATGCCACGTGACGATGCGATGCGAGGTGTAGCCGAGGAGTACACTTCATGCCATGTGGTTGGTGTGTTCACTCTGCCACACATGAGGGGCTATTGAGATAGTCAGACATTGTTCCCTCCTTCCTCGTTTGGTGGCTAGTTTAGTCACATAGTTATGTATTGTTCCATTTCGGAGATTGTGAATCTTCTCTTGGTTATTGATGGATTTTATTTGACTTTGAAGACAGGAAAAAATTTGATTTATCTTGTTTGCGATGGTTTAGCCATAGATTGTGAAATTTCTTTGCTCGTATCCCTTGAGGTTACACATGAATTAGTGTTGAAATTGCACGCATTTCTTGCTTTATTGCTACAATTGGATATTTATTTGATAATTATTTATGATCTTTGGTGGCTAAACTAGTTTTCTATTTGTTTTTTTTCAAATGTTGGTCTTGTGTTGTAATGTGATTCCTCATTAAGAATAGGAGAGCCGGACTCGGTTGATTGTATACGAGGAAGTAGATGTGGGGAACCTTGACGATGGGGGTATGTGAGGCTATTACGCAACTAGGATCCACTACCCACCTATGTGTGATGACTATCTCTTGGAGGCTAACCACCTTATTCAACAAGAGATAGGTCATTGTGGTCTTGTTTGGATGGTCTCACCATGTGTGTGTGGCCTAACACCATCAAACCACTAAGTGTGAGGTACGGATTATGTGAGATGGATATTGGCTCTTGACTCATGGATTAGTATGCTACTTACCGGTGTCGAGATGGACCCTTGTGTAGCCTTGTGATGTGATTCCCAGTGATGTAAGTATGTATGTATGTATAAATGCATGTTTTATCTTTGATATGGTTTCATATGAAAAGTTTAAAATTTGGCTTATTGTGCTTTAGAAAGTGTAAAATTGTTATATTTTGTTGAAAATAATGCCAAATATGTTCTAATTTGTGAGATTGGAAGTGTGTAGAAAACAAATATTGTTGCAAATTATGGTGTTTTGGAAATAATTGAGTGCTTATGCATCTTCTTTACCCTATGCTTAGTGGAATTAATGTGTATCTTAACCTATCCTTGGAAGAATGTGGATGTTAAAAATAAATGCATATGATGAGGATTGTGGCATATGTGATGTTAGTAAGATTAACCATACTATTTTGTTTCATGTTGAGACTTTATGAGTAAGGAATATGTCAATATATTGATAATGCTTCGTAGAAAGGTGAATGCTAAAAGGATGTTTTTTCTATTTTGTTTAGTGATGAATGATGTATATTATATTTCCCATCTTTGGAATGAAGTACAATCGTTTAATGTTGATTATTATATTTTGAGTACTAATGTGTGACATGGCTGCATATTGAGTTTCAATGACTTCTAGGAGTAAGTCAAATCTTAGGGAGGGAGGATGTAACACCTCTCTAACTTCAGCCTAGTAAGATAGTATTTTGATTTTGAATTGATATTCTAAATGTTAAATGTTATAATAATGAGGTTATATATTGTTGATTAAGTGAAAAGTTATCATGATTAGCTATGATGATGCAACTAATTGATATATCTATGGTAGCTAACTATAGTTATGATGTAGTATGTGCTTCGGCTATGTATATATGTATATGCATAGGTAGTCTGTTATGTGTATGTTACAGGTACTAGGTACCAACTCCACTTGGCTTCATAGGTTTGAGCGTACCTTCCTTGATGGTGGTTACTGGAGGTAGTTACAGGCCAAATGTTCCCCCCCTAAACACTGTACCCTATTAGGGCAGTGTTTTCCTTATTGATGTCTTACCATCTGGTTACCTAACGGTAACCTCCAGAGCACCTTTTAGCCATATGTTCCGGAGCAACTTTCAGCCATATGTCCCAGAGCACCTTTTTGCCGTACATTCCGATGCACCTTTCTGTTGTATGTGATTTGCCAGAATGTTTTGTTGAGGTAATTTGTTATGGTTTCCTAAATATTTTATATGGCTATTTATTTTAGCTGTTAGTGCTATGAGGTATTTTCATTGGCATCTTTGCGTGATTTCATAGATGGTTTTTTTTATAGTATTTTATTGATGGGAGATTTAAATGGTTTTATCCATGAGGTTTTAAAATGTGTTATTTTAAATGATTTTTTTCAATTGACCATTCGAGAGAATGATATATTACATTGAAAATTTTAAATGATTTTATTAATCCTTTTTGGGGAGCTTTATGTATTTCAACGTTTGGATATAATTTTATTTTTTTTATGAAAAGGGAATCTTGGATATTTTGTGATTTTAATTATTTAATTGGGGAGCTTTTATAAGTTTGTTTAATTAAATGCCTTATTTCATTTTTATTATTTTGGGGAGAAATTATAAAAGGGAAGAAATTTTTATTTTGGAGGAGGGGATTCTTTTGGGGGAAAGAGGAAATTTTCTGTTTTGGGCATGGAGGAAGAAAAACCCTTGAATTGGGCAGCAAAATTGGAGAGTATTGTGGAGTTTTTCTGAGAAGATTTTGTGGGCTTTTTCTTGTTGATTTCAGCATGTCTTTTCCTCCTAGCTGTCCCAGTTTGGAACCCAGGCATGCGTTATACTTAGAGCAATCTTTCTTTTTAGTTTTGGGCAGTATTTGAGGTATGTTTTGTGGTCTTGAATCTTAGAATTTCTTGTGGTTTTGCATGTGATTTAGTTTGCGAATTGTAAGGTTTGTAACTTCTTATAACAAATTTATTCTTTTGATTCAATTTTGTGAATGCTTTGGGAATGGGGAATGTTTGGTTGGATTCGTTTTGCTGCTCTATAGCTTTCTCATGATAGATTTTGTGCATTCAATCAAATAAAAAATGGTTTGTTGTAATAAAAGATTTATGGGCACTTTCATTTCTATTTCTATTTTTCCCAACTTGTTGAAACATGTTTTTTATTGCTTCTCTTAAACTATCCTTTAAAAATACAAAAAAACTATGGAATCGAAGTAGAAATGCCAAGATCTCAACTGGGTCTTTGGCAGATTTTTATTCTCGGCACTTTCATTTTTGGGAAAAATTTGTGCCCTCTTATTAAATGACATTTTTTACTGCTGATCTTTAACTGTCTAATAAAAATGTAAAATCAAATTGGATTCAATGTAGAAATGTTAAAATATGAATTGGGTCTTCATCTAATTTTTAATTCAGACACTTTCATTTTTTTTATGATTTTTGCCCAGCCATGCATAAAATGGCATTTTCTAAACAACACCCTATTCCAGGTCATAGAATAAAATAATAAAGTGGAAACCAATTGGAAACATCAAAATATGACTTGGGTTGTTGTCTGATTTTAGATCCTAGAATTTTTATCTTTTATGAAAATTTTATGCTCCATTCTCATGCATTTGCACGACAACTGAAATTATGTTTTTGCTCCACTACCACTTGGTAGACTTGTCTGATTTAAATTTTTTTTTGGATGATTTAATGAGGTTTACACTAGTTATGTGATTTGACTCTTTAATTATGTTAATGAAGAATGTTGTATGGTATTTGAGCTATATGTTAGTGGATGTGATCAGCTATTTAAATGATTTAGCAACACAGTTTGCTTGGCTGTTTTACATGGTTTTTATGATGGATTTCAATGGTTTTTTTTATGGATTCCTCATTTTGTTAAACAAGAAGGCCTATCCGTTTGTAGGGCATTGAGTTATCCATCTGTAGGGCGTTGATACGGGCATGCTTGAGTCTCCTCGTTTATATGAGAGATGCACTCGGTTTCATGTGGTGCCATCCCTTCGAGCACACATGATGACATTCCTTTCAGTCAACACTTTTTTTCTTTATACCACTGTAGTCTTGAGTAGTTCCCTGTATGTTATTGTATGAGCATTTACGTGTTGGGATATTGGCTTTAATGCATTCTATTTCATGTTTGCTCTGTGTCTGATACGAGTGTTGGCCATTTGTTACCCTTGCCTTGTTTGTTATTTGGGCCTTGTGACTACCTTTGAGCACGTTGGGGTGGCATCTTTTGAGACCACATGGTAGGAGGCGTTGCCGCCACCATTAGGGACCCATGTATAGGTTAGTGGAGCACCAATCGAAGTTGTTTCCTCTCATACTGCTATTCATGTTGATGTATTTTCTTTATGGTTGTGCCTTTGTACTCATGTATATTCCTTTATGCACATTTTACTCTCTTGAGAGAAAAAGAAATCATTAATTTAATGAGAGGATATGTAATGTTTATATTTGGGTTACGAGGTCTGATGTTGGTATTAGACTTGCTTGTATTATGATGATCATAATGGTTTTTCCTTCATAAGTTTTCTTGCAAAAATCCAAGCTTTGGTTTTTAATTTTCTTCATGCTTTAGTATGCTCAAGTTCCAAAGCAACAGTACCTTTTGTTAAGGTTTTGTGTTGCGGCTACAAAAGTTTCAGAGTAGTGTTGTTTAAGTTCCAGAGTAGCGTTGTTTAAGTTCTGGAGCAATGCTGAAAGTTTCAGAGCAACGCTATTTAAGTTCTAGTGCATCGTTGTTTAAGTTCCAGAGCAGTGTTGAAAGTTCTGTAGCAGCACTGTTCAAGTTCTGGAGTAGCACAGAGAGTTCTGGAGCAGCACTATTAAAGTTCCAGAGCAGCATTGTTAAGGTTCTGGAGCAGCGTTGAAAGTTCAGGAGCAGCACTGTTAAAGTTCTAGAGTAGTGAAGAAAGTTTCAAAGTAGTGCTGCTAAAGTTCTGGAGTAGTGCAACAAGTTTTGGGCAGTGCTGCTAAAGTTCTGGAGTAGTGTAGGAAGATCCAGAGCAGACGTTCCAGAGCAGGAAGTTTTGGAGCAAAGGTTCCAAAGTAGGAAGTTCTAGAGCAACAAGAAGTTTCGAAGCAGAGGTTCTGGAGCAGGAAGTTCCAGAGCAGAGGTTTCTGGAGCTATTATGTTTTCTATTATTTGGTTTTTCTCTAGAAGGTGGATTAGTCCTCTCCTATGGGTTGTGTTCGGCCATGCTTGGCCATGAAATTTGTCAATTTGTTGTATTGTAAACTACTTTTTGTGAAAGTTATTCTTTATGTTATAAAAAAATATATACCTTGTCTTCTTTTGGCTCTTACCCTTTAGGGTTGCATAGCGGGATGTTACATTCAACCTCAGAAGCTAAGTGTTCTCGAAATGAGGTCTAAAATCCTAAAAATTGTAAATTTAATTCTCACTAGGTCTCATACACTAGGCTGGGTGATTTAGTCCCAGATTATGGTTTTTGGGTGGAAATAGGAATTTGGCAGTGACAAGTCTTGATCTATTGAAATGTGGAAAAAGCATTGTATTGGGACCCATATGCAATAAGTGGCATATCAATCTCATTCTACATTTTTGAAGGTTCAAGATTTGAATCTTCTCTCGCATCTCTGCTCTTTCTTCCACACTTTGTTTCCAGATCTGAAACTCTGAATAATGACCTGTAGGTAACTTTTTGTGATCTTACAAATAAGGTGACAACTTTGAAAACTTCCCTCAATCTTTCAACTCAATCTGCAAATAATTTTCAAGCTCCAAGACACCTAAATCTGTAATCACATATGTAGAGAGAGAAAAAATTGTTGATTGCTAGAAAATAGGGGTTTGACTTGGTCAAACCCTATTAAGGTAATTAAACCATATGATAAAAATATGAAACATGAAACATGAACAATGATACCTTGAATGATGTCTTGTAATGTAAATCTGCAATCTAACATGAAGTGGCCATGAAGAATGTAGATCTTGATCTTGAATTAGACATAGAATAATTCTTAACTTGGATCTTCAATACTACATCACAACACTAGCTCAATAACATGCTTGAAGCATTATGCCTTTGACATGAAGATGGATCTTGAATTTATGCAACAAATAATGAAGAAATATACCCTTGAATCCTTTAGAAATGCTCTTGAATGTCCTTGAATACTCTTGTGAACTCTTGTGAAAGTTCTCTTGATTGCTTAGGTGTTGAAATGATGGAATAACCTTGTATTTATACTTATTTATGCCAAATTTATTGAAATTACAACACTAGAAGCTGACATCAAATCTAGGAAGATAAAATCCTACCAAAATTTGAATTTAAATTAGGTCTTGATTAGAGTGGGACTCATATTCCCAAGGTGGCATATGAGTCCCAATGGCTCAAAACTAGGGCACAAACTCCAATACAACTCTTGTTTAATGTGAAACTTGAAATCAAGTCTTGCTGGGTGGGACTCATATTCCCAAGCCAGTGTATGAGTCCCAAATCACTAGATCTAGAACACATGATCCATAACACTGAATTATGATAGGTCATTTAATAAATGTTAGGATTAAATCTTTGGAAATGTGTATTTAATAAGGATTATGGATGCAAAATAAGGCTAATTAAGGCATAGATAATCCCAATTAATTAATTAAACCCTAGATTAGTGTGAAAGTGTTAGGATACACTTTACAACACCCTAAATAAGGCACAATTAAGTCCATTTCATTTACAAGGACCCTAAAATTAATGTGAAATTGTAAATAAATACATTTTACAACACTAAATTAAGGAAAAATTAGGTTTATTTAGCTTAAAATTGCCCTAAACCCAATGTGAATGTGTAAAACAAATTACAACATTAGATCAACATGACATTAGGTTCAATTTAACATTTATTATTTATAATTAAATGTGAAAATGTAAAGGGCAACATTTTTTGTCACTACAAGTATAAGGTTGATTTTATAGGGTATAGCATTGAGGGTATCGAGTTTAAGGTATAAGGTTGAGTGTATAAGTTATAGGGTTTAGAGTTGAGATTGTAGGGTTTATGACTTAAGTATAGTGCATTGAGGAATAATTTTTAGGGCTTAGCATATAAAATTGAGGGTATAGAGTATAGGTATGAGGGTTGAGGCTATAGGGTTTAAGGTTGAGGGTTGAGGGATATTTTTTAGGGTCTATGGTATAGGGTTAAGTGTATAGGTTATAGGGATTAGGGTTTAGGATATTTTGTATAGAATTGAGGGTATTAGGCCTACTCTATAAGGTTGAGGGATAGTGTTAAGGGTTGATAGTGTAGGGTTTAGGGTTTAAGTATAGGGTTAAGGATTGAGGATTGAGGGATAATGTTCATGGTTTAGGGTATGACGTTGAGGGTATAGGGTATATAGATGAGGTGGAGGGTGTGTTGGTTATTTTTTAAGAACCAAATTGATCTCTAGAAATACCTATGGATTTTTCCATTTCCAATCATCAGTAATACTAAAGGGATTGGCCAACAAATGAATAGAAGATGCTAAACTTCTATTCCTACTCTTTGGGCTCTGTGAAACCTGGGAGGGTGATCCCACAAAGTATACCTAAAGACCTTTCATAATTACAATCAAATACATTGTTAATAATAGATATCTCTCATGATACCACTTAATAGTAACATTAAATAAGTTGGCAACTTATTATGTTAATTATATGAGTTGAATATGAGAAAGAAGACGCCTAAAAAAAAATGAATAACAAAAGTGTTCCTATTGAGATTTTATGGTTAAAAGATTGAGTAGTTAATGAATCAACACTGTAAATGTAACACTAATATCCCACATGAACTAGTGTCTTTATCCAAAAGAATAGAGTCGATAGCTTTTGACATAACCTAATAACAATTCAAATAATAACACATATAATCCCAAGAAATATTACATTACAACATTTCTCTATGACTTTCAAGATTATCACTTCTTAAAAATATCCTAGCACATAGTAATTATAAGTTATCACTCTCATATAAGCATTTACATCAATTCATTGAATTGATAGGAAAACATGAAACTGAACATCCATCAAATAATGACAAAGACAAGTGAAAGAAATACTTCACTACTTCTAATCATAGCTCATAACACACATACAAGGAGAGAGAATAACAATGAAACCGATAATAATTTGTATTATAAATGCTATACCATTACCAGTCTTACATGCATAAGTATCAACTCCAAAAGAAACTTAAAACAAAGACTCTAAAACTTCCTTTGTATTTGTCTTCACAAAACTAACCGTATCAACTCAAAAAAATTCTAACTCTCGTGCTTCTCATCCTGAATTCCTTCTTATAGAGATGAAGGAGCAAACAAGCCTTAGACTAGATAGCACACATGTCATGATCCCATAGGACCGCCTGCAAAAATATTCCCTTCCTAGTTACACTTGAGTCTTCAAGTGAAGCAAATAATCATGAGGTAGAATTATCCTCAAATATTTGTGAAAAATAGGTTCCACTTTAAAATAAATCATTACTTTGTTACAACAGTTACAAGATATTCTCCATGTGTTCAAAATGCCAAATGTAAGAAAATCAAAACAATAAAACTTATGAAGCAATGCACAGAAAGAAGAAAAGGGTCAAAATGTGTTAATCCACATTAGCACCACATGCTAATCACTTTGAGTTTTGAGGAGAGAATAATATTTTACCATGTTACTCAAAAGCCTAAAATGTACTATTTTAAGGCTATGTATTATTCTCCTCCTGTCCATTATTCTTCTTACTTATTTTGTATATCTCTCCAACTAAATATTGTATTCTTCTTCATTGGGCCATTTAACATTCAATAAATCTTGCACCTTAGTAGTATACTGGGAATACCTTTCATTATTTAAAATCCTAGCTTACTTAACAAATATATCCATCTTTGTTTCAATCTCCACCATCATATCAATATTTGAATTAAACAAGATATAATCAGTGACATACAAATGCATCATAGCCACTTCAAGCAACCCTCCCAAATCTTTCTTCCAGGTTTCAAACAGATGCAATTCACCTTTTGAATTCAATATTTGTGGCATACCACTATCCTCCATTTCCTTGAATATTTTCAACTTACTTTGGAGTTGTATTCCCAACTTTCCATGGAAAGTATTCACCTCATTTATTGAGTCAATAGTCTTCAAGATATCAGTAATATTTGTGGGTGCCTCAAGATTCTCCTTTATTTTTGGAATCATTTATTTCAAAGCACTTACCCTAGCAATCCAATTATTCCACTCATTCCTAAAGGCCTCCTGTACTTGCATATATGTTTTATTTGCTTAATGCATGTTTGATACGTGGCCCATACATCATTAGCCCTATGGACCAACTTGGTCACCCATTGCTTTAGAAAATCTCTAAAAAATTCATTGGCCACCCTAACTATCTCTAATTTGGCCTGCTTGACATTTTCCTCTTCAACAATTAACTTTTCTCTCAAATCATCAATTCTGAGGGCCAATTTTTCCCTATCTTGTGTAGACATATCAAATGAAGAAGAGGAAGAAGGTTGAGTCACTTTCTTTTGGGTAGCTTGAATGGTAGCTATCATTTGACTCAATTCATTCAAAGCCTTATTATATTCCTTAAGAAAAGATTCATATTTCTTTTCAGAAATATGTGTAGTGTCCACACTAAGCATTACAGCAAATGCAGTTAACTCAGCTGCCTAGATCAGAGTCATGTCAGTAGCTCTTTTGACCACTAGTGAACTAATGACATCCTCAATAGGCCTAGCAACCTCATGTTTTCTAGTATTAGGGGCCATCGACCGAATTGCAAGGGTATGTAGCTTTGGACTATATCGGGAACCAAATACTTTATTCTCAAACTAATCTTTAGATATCAAAGCTTGAGGATCTCTTCTAACTGGATCATATGCTATGGAAACTATGATAGTACATCCTAATAATAACATGATTCCACTATCTTTAACAATTCTTCAAGCTTCAGTGGGAGTAATAACTACAATTTTATCCTTAATCTTCTCTTCCTCTTCTTTCTCAACTTCCTCTTGATGAGAAGGTTCAACATTGACTCGAGCTACTTCTAGTCTCTCTTTTATTTCCTTACTCCACTATTGAGTCATAAAATCCTAAAACTCTTTAGTCTCCACAAATTTATCATCAGCCAAAAACTCATCACACTCTCTAATTCTTGGATCGTTATTTTTTCTATCATACTGCCATTGGACAATCCTGTCAGGAGGAACATCTGAACTATGAGTCTCCTCAATATGAGGAAGGGGAAATTTTTGGTCAACTTCCTCACTTCCTGGCACATGCTATGCCACTTGTTCTTCCCTGACCTCCTGAACATCTTCAAGCTATTCTAGGATATCCATAGCTTGATGTTGTCGTTGTTGCTCTAAGAGGACCTAGGCTCTATCTATAGCCTACTTTACTTTTACTTTAAATTCACCAGACTGATAGGCCCTTATCATGGTAAAGGCCCTCTCTAATGGGTTTTCAATTTCATTATATGGACTGATGTAGGAGGCATTGTTTTTCATAATCTTCTCCTCAAGGTTTGTCATAGTTTTCCATTCCTTTTTCCTAACCATAATAGCCTCATCACTTTTTAGATTCCTTAGTACATCATCTTTATAGAAAAATTCATGATGTGTGATGCCTAAATTCTTTTGTTTTCTTTTTCTTGCCACAAATCCTTCCGGATCAAAAACTCTAACCTCATTGATAGGCATTCTGAGATTATTCACCATAATGCCCAATTTTTAATACCTTTCAAGGGAAGTGACCTTAAAATAATCAAAATAACATTAGGGATATATCACAGAGCCCTTTTTTTTCCTTTCTAAACATTTCATAATTCATAACCTCCATTTTCCACATGAGCTCCATGAAATCCAATATGTCTAAGACATACAAGGGTAAAAAATGGGGTGTCACTTTAGCTCCATAAACCCTTATCAAAGTATATTAAGAATGTAGAAACCAATCGGCCCAATTATGTGTTGTTGTAGAGCGTGGTATATCCTTTCAGTGCATAACACTCCCGATCTCTGGAGAAAGTTTGAATCTAGGTGCCACACCCAATGACTCTAAGATACCATGTCTTACAACAATGGAAAACAAGATGTAGTTGGAATTGGATCAATATTGATCCCAAATGTATGTCCTCATTTGCATAGGGATGGCCTCATTTTCACTATTCATAATCCTCAAATTTAGTTTCCTTTTCCACTAATAATCAACTTCGCATAGGAACATGTGAATCAATAAGGAATAATGAGGGAAAGATAGAGGGAACAATTCCTTTTTCAAATTGAGAAAATCGTCATGCATTTGTTGGGAAACAAAATTACAATAATCAAAACCAGTGTTTCGATTATATTCTTGTATATCTACCACCATCACAAACAAATCAGAGGCTATTCTAACCTTAAAATCCTAAGCTAGCGCTTGGTTCAAACAATAATAACTTTTTTTGAAATAATCTTCAAATTCTTTACACTCAAAAGGCCCAGCATCTTGAACAATGAATTTTTTCCTGCTCCTATGTTGCACAGGTATTTATTCTTTGTATGCAAATTTTATCCCTTCATATTCAACATACAATTCAACACGCCTAAAATTTGCAGTGTATTTGGGATTCAACCCAAACACATCCATCATTTTATCCTTTGTCACCTCTAGAATTATATCACCCTTCTTACTCTTGATTTTCCTGTCGAGAGGGTCATAGTTCCTTGCTAGCTCCATCATTAAATCAACTTCCACAAACACATTTGGAACCACTAACCTTCCCAGGTTCAATCTCCATAAATAGCATGCAGGATGACTAGAATTTCACCTATTGACAGCATATCAAAAAAATTGCCATCCACTCCGGGGATGGGCTTTCTCACCAATTTTGCCAGCATTATCAATCAACCTAGTGGTAACAACAACTTGTTTTGTGGACCTTTTACCAATTCGTGACCCTCCCTCTTTGATACCTCCAAAATTTTCTTGCATAAAATATTTTGTTTCCTTCTTTGCACTGTTGGATGTTGTGGAAGCCATACGGGTACCAAGCAAAGGGTTATACATAGCTACTAGTTTGGGCTCAACTTTAGCTGAAGCATGCTGAGTTTTAAGTCTTTTGACCCTCTTTTTCTTTGGATTCCTTTCCAGTCTAATAGTGGATTCACTAGGCTCTAGGTCACTCATGCTTGTAATGCAAATGGAGAATAGGGTTTACAATTTCTTACGGCCAAACAAAACCCTTCACAATTATGATGAGATAAAACTCTACTATTGAATAGGACACCTTTCTTCACAATTTAGATAGAGCTTAATTGAAATCACCAAAAAATATTAAATTGTGCTTTCCACCAATTTTATATCATCTGTCAAGGGCACTCACCTTACTACCTCAATTAAAAAGAAGTATCATTTTTTCTTACCCAAATGAAAGCTATGTCACCCTAGTTGGAGATAATTTCTGAAGCTTTCCTTGCAAATTCTTCAGTCTCTGGTATTCTTTCTGATAGCCAGTGAATTAGGATGCACGATAAACTATATATTTACTTTTTGTTATGGCCGAGAGGGGAGCATGTCACCATTAAGATTTAATAGTATGCTCGTGCGAGCGAACTGGAAATTAGTCGTTCAATTTCAAACCTTGATCATTGATCCTTCAGCTTTAAGACTATATCAATGGTCAATAATCCACCTCGCTACTTTTCTTTTCTTTTTTATACAAAATCCTTAGGATTTTTCCACATTGCCTCTTCATGTAGCAATTGTCACCAATCATTGATTCACTTCATTCTCATCCATCTTTATCAGCGATGCAACTGCCTCAAGCAATAAAATCTTGACCCTTTAGATCTAAGGTTGGTTTCTCGATCACATCCATAACCACACTCCTCGCTATTTCAACTTTACATCTTGACTTCCATCAGTGACAAGAGATGTAAGCACCACAATTTGACACGTACACCTTCATAACAATCAATGGAACAAAAGATATCACAAATAGGATGTAATAAATTTAGCGAGAGAAAAATCCTCATAAGGTACCATATCGCTCATCGCTAACCATAACCTTAGCACTCAGAACAAATCCGTGAGATGCGATACAATTGAGAACTCATCATCTTGCTCATCTCTAATTACAAACAATCTCTTCTCAACATATTGGCGATGAGTGATGAAACCATGATCATATAGTGAGAGGTCATTGCTTATCGCTATTACAACTTTAAGAATTAAAAAATATTAGTGATACACGATCTCTTAAGAATCTCTCATCGCTAATTGCAAACAAAAGTTCAAGGATCAATTTGTGATGAGTGATATCAAAAGATATTACCTCATCACTCGTCACTGATTTAAAACATACATTTCAAAAGTGATCATTGATGAGTGATAAAGAGTTAAGGTAGACTAAACTTAAGTGAAAACTTTAATGCACATGCTCAATAAAAAATTTTTAACAGAGGGGACTTCCTAGGATGATATGATAGATAATAAAAGCTTAAGAACCCCAAAACTATTACAACAAAGCTTTCTGAACTCATGATGAGGGAACCAACCACCTAATATAAAATATTAAAATAGTGACTAGCAATGGGCAATAGGGAGTCAACAGCAAAATAGAACACTCATTTGATTCCAAGGAAACAAATCCTAAAACCCTTCTAAATGCAACAAGTTTTTAAGATGGGACATAAGAACTAAGGTTCCATCAGTGGCTCAGACTGGGGACGTATGCCTCTTGCAGGCATGGCAAGATCTCTAGAATTTCAGGTTGAAGCAAACCGAAATGTGGATTAAAACCAAAGGACCCAAACCAAGGAACTACCTAGACAAGGTATCAAGTCCCAAAACAAAACAAAAGAAAACACACCTATATACATAATATATAAAAAAAACGTACATGGAAGATAACATACTCAGGAGAAGTATGGCTTTAAGAACTATCCATGTACTAGCAGTTCAAAAAGTTCACCTGTCAAGCTCTGAAGAAAATGTGAATATTCTCTGTGAGCACTGGCTATCAAGTAAGGGCCAATCCATAACTCTTCAAATTTTCCATGTTTTCCCTTATCTTGAAATCTTGCATTCCAAGCCAACACCATGCTTTTAACTTCAAACTTCCTGGGAGAAGCTTTTCTATCATATATGTGCTTAACCTGCAGTTGAATCTTCAAGTTTTTAGCTTGAGCTTCCCTCCTGGATTCATCCAACTGCACCAAATTATTTATCATGTGCTGCATATCATCATAGATTTCTTCATCATATTCCTGCACAAACTTGTACATTTTGAGCAGGTTATTATATGGCAATCTTTCCTCCAGACCATATACTAAACCAAATGGTGAATAACTAGTATCTTTTTTCATAGTCACTCTATTTTCCTAGAGTGCCAATTTCAATTTTGAATCCCAGGCCTTTTTTTCTTCTACACAATTCTCTTTATGATCTTGATAAAGCTCTTATTACTAGATTTAGCTTGACCATTTCCTTGATGATGGTAAGGGGAAGAATAAGAAACATGTATGCCATGTCTTTCACAAAATTCCTTGAATTCATCTGACCTAAAACATATAGAATTGTCTAAGATAATTCTCTGAGGGACTCCAAATATGCTAAGAATATTATTCAATAGAAAATCAACTACCACCTTTCTTGTTGCCTTCTTTGTAGGTATTGCTTCCACCCACTTTGTAAAATAATCGATGGCAACAAGAATCCATGAATGACCTCCACTAGACTTTTCTAGTATTTCCCTGATGAAATCAACTCCCAATTGTTGGAAAGGGGCTTCAACCATCATAGGTATGAGTTGAAATTTTCCTGAGAATTTCAATTTTCCTGAGAATCATTGATTGGAATCGCAATTTTTAACAACCTTGTGAGCATCTTTAAAAATAGTAGGCCACCAGAACCCAACTCTTAAAATCTTGTGTGCAGTATTTTTTTCCATGTAATGACCACCACACACCCCATTGTTCATTTCTTATAGGATTTACAATGCTTGTTTTCCATCTACACATTCTAGAAGTACTCCATCCAAGCTTCTCCACCATAGCTCATTAGCAATGATCACATACTTGATAGCATGCAATTTCAATGCTCTTTTTTCATTGTCAGCCATATCAACAAGACATTGCAAAGTTTGTAGATACTGGGTAATTATTTTGTAGCATCCACATGTTTTCATATCACAGAGCGGTACGACATCAATTACTTCGGCTTGTTTAACTTGATTTGCTTCCAAATTCACCTCTGCCATCAACTTGGCTAGGCCATTTCCTCTCACTAACTTGGTAATTTGAACATCAATGTTGAATTCTTGGATCTTGTTCATCGATCTACACCTTCTACCTATTGTTTCTTGTTGAGTACAAATGTCCTTCACAAACTGCACTTGGTACAAAAGAAATAACTGTAGCCCCTTGTAGGTAAGTCCTGAAATTCTTTACAGCCTTCACCAAAGCATAGGCTTGTTTCTCGGTAGTGTCATACTTCAATTCTGCAACTTGTAGAGATTTTCTAAAGAATACAATTGGTTGTTCAAAACCTTGTTCATTTTTTTGTCGTGAAACAATAGCAAGAGTATGAAAAGAAGCAAAAGAGAAAATATGCATTGGTTTAGAGAAGTTAGGAGACTTCAAAATTGGAGCCTCTTTAATAGATTTTTTTTATCTTTTTGAAATCTTGACTAGGCTCCTCACTCCAAAGTACCTTTTCATCTATCTTCAACATTTTGGAAATAGGTCTTGTAATCTCTACAAAATTGGTTACAAATTTTCTCAAAAAATGACTAACTACCCTTGACATTTCTTGGCTGGGGAATCTTGTTAATAGTTGCTACTTTTTTAGGATCTATCCTTACTCCTTCCTTGGACATAATATGCCCTAGCAGCTTTCCCCTGGTGACCCCAAAGGAACATTTCTTTGGATTCAAAGATATTCCATATTCTAGTGACCTGACAAAAACCTTTTCTAGGTGCATGCAATGATATTCTTCTTTCTTAGAATAAGTGGTCGGGTCATCTTGATACACCACCATAAATAGATCAATAAAATATGAGAAATCCAAATCCATAGCTCTCTAACAAGTGGCACTAGTGTTTGTTAAGCCAAAAGAAATTGTTACATATACATAGGTACCCCAAGGAGTAGTAAATGTAGTCTTGTACTACTCAGAATCCTTCACTTTTACTTGATTATATCCTAAGAAATTGTCCATCATTGACAATAGCTCACAACCAATTACCTTTTGTAACATGGCCTCCATGTTCGATAAGGGATAATTGTCCTTTAATGAAGATACATTCAAGTTCCTGAAATTGACACACAATCTTATGCCACCATTCCTTTTCCTTATCGGTACTATATTGGATACCCATGAAGAATATCTAATGGGTTTTATAATACCAGCTTCCCTTAACTTTATCAACTCCTCCTGCATCTTGTGAGCTAATGTAGGATTAATTGGTCTTTGCTTCTATCAAAATGGTTTTTCATCCTCTTTCAAAGGAACCTCATGTTGAAACAATTCCTCCTTGTAAGCTTTCAAGTCATCATATGACCAAGCAAAGACATGCCTATATTTAATTAGCAAGGAAATTAGCATTTCCTTCACCTTTGGTTTCATCCTCTTTCCTATATAAACCTTCTTTGGAGATTTTTTAGTTCCCAAGTTCACTTCTTCTAGGTCTTTTAGGATGGCAACAGTTATTTTGGTCTTACTAGTTTCTTGATTATCAAAGACCCTTTCAAGAGCTACAAGGCCTTTGGGGATTTTGTTTGTTTTCAAATGGATGACCTCTCTTCCAAACACTGTGTATTTTCCATCAATATTTTCTACAAATCCATTAAAATCAATCTCCTAACCTTCGTATTTACTAACACATCTTAGAAATCTAAGGATATCCTCATCATTATAAAAAATCTACCAATTGTATACATTGTCAGGGATAGAGGGCCTTGTTTTTATCTCAACCTTTGAAATTCATATGAAAGTTATATCATCAGGTCTCAATGCAATATTAGCCAGTAGATCGGCCACTCTGTTATGTACTCTCTCCATCTAGTCTATTCTGAAAGCATCAAACTGTTCAATGGAATCCCTAACAACATTCTAGTATTGCCTCAATCTATTATTTTTTCAAGCATACTTAGCCCTTACTTGGGATATTACAAGCTCAGAGTCACCAATTACCATTAGCTTTCCGATTCTATGTTTTTCAGCAAGTCTCAATCCCAATAACAAGGCTTCATATTATGGTACATTATTTATACAGACAAAAATATAGTGTAAAAGAGAACTTATAAGTATTTCTGGTTGGTGATACTAGTAAAATATGTGCACCAAATCCATCTTTAGAGCTTGCACCGTGATCAAAGTACATTTTCCATAGTCCTTTATCAGACATTCTTGAAACTTCATTTTCTATAGGTGCATGACATATTTCAATCTCTTTTGGGGCTTCCTCTACCTCGAACCCATCAATGTCAGTATCTATGAAAATAATTGTGTCATCTTCAAGGACATGTTCCAACATATGTGGGACCCTAGATTCTCTCATTACTTGGATATTCCTTCCATCTATGGGAAATGTGGCGTAAGACATGTCACACTACATACTTCCTCCCATAGATCCACTCCAATTTTTAGATAATAACATTCCATAATTAGGTGGGATATCAACCACTACCACACTCATTTTAAACTCTTTATCAAGGAAAGATTCTAACCTATATGGAAGCTCATTTATCACACCTACCACAGGGACCTTTCTGGCATCCATAGCATAACACTTACCCTAAGTTCTATCAACTTTTAACCCTAATGCATCCATGATTTTAACTGGCATGATATTGTTTGATGTGCCAAAGTCAATAATACAATTCTTTATGAAATTCCCCCCAACTATCAAGGCAAGAAAAAATGGATCTATCTTATCCGAGCAAGTGTTTATAGACTTCCTTACCCTTTTTATCTTTATCACTTAGTTTAGAAGGAGTGGGTTCCACTAAATTGTTACTGGTTATAGCAGTGCCCGTGATAAGGGCCACTGCCTTTTGTTTATGTTCCTCTATACTAATAATTTCAAGAAAAGGTACTGACACTTTAACTTGGCTAAGCAACTAAAACATGTCAACAGGAGTATACCTAGGAAATACAGTTAAAGGCATACCTTGTTCATTGCTATTATCTCTCTATTTATTTTTGGTTGCCTCAGCCTTGTGTTTAGTATCCTTCCTTATGGCTTTAGGAAATTGCTTCTGTGTCTTTGATTTTTCAGCAGAAAATTTATGTGCAGGAGTAGCTTTTGACTTGCCCATTCTCTTGGCCCAAATTTTATCTCCCTTTCCTTCTTTATCTTTCACAGCTTTTAATTTTTTATCAGGTTCATGTTATTTTCCCTTAGCCTTTTGTTCTTTGATGAACAAACTGACATGATTTCCTTGTTCACCTCCAACAATTCTATTCCTCAAATGATAAGAACTTCTAGCTTGAGTAGCTAAGACTGTTTTATATTTTTCAATCTCTTCCGTAGAAGGTCTTCTTAATGAGACACCATCTTTAATTGCCTCCAAATTGTAAGCATCATCATTACTAGTGTCATCCTCATCAGAAAGAACTTGCTGATGATATGCATTAGCAATTTTCCTTTGATTGTCAACATCTACTTCACAAGAATCTTCATCAAAAGAACATTCACTGTAAGCAATGTCTAAATAACCCATAATCATAAGTACATCCTCCTCCTCTTGATCTTCTGATCAAACTCCTCAGGTATGTTATCTTCTACTTCCACCATATGTGCTACTACACACTACTATGAGGAATGTGGCATTTGGAAAGTCATACACCAAGGAGTATCTTCAAGAAAATTTCTCGAATTCTTTTGCAGAGGGTCTAGAGGAACTTTGTTTTGGTTATTTCTCTAATTATTTGAGATAGGCCTCCCATTATACCAATTGGTATTGTAAGGGTGGTCTTGCAACCTAGGGGGTCTTTCATTCCTTTAGTAATTTCTTGGTTGGGCCTTCTCTTGCCTTTCAATTTTATCATTGATAGTTTTCATGAAGCTATCAAGTTTTTTTTCAATTGTTCCCCCTTTAGTGCCTGAACTCTTTTCTTCCCTTTTTGAAGTTTTGAAAAGTCTCGGATCATCTTGTCTACCAACTTTACCAATTGTTTCGCTGATGTTATCAATATGTTCTGCTATCCTAAAAGCTTCTCTTAAAGATTAAGGACGCTTATCTAGCAAATGGTAACTCATTTTTGCATCAAAAGCATTTGTAGTAATTTACCAAGCATACATGATCATTTAAGTGTAGATGAGGAGGAAAACTTTTTCTAGACTTTTGGAACCTTGTATTAAACTCAACAATAAATTCATTAGATCCTCTTACAATATTATTGAATTGATTCAATAGAAAACTTGAATCAGTCTTATCACCATATTGTTCTCTAAAAACCCTTTTAAACTCTTCCCAAGGGCCAATTCTCTCAGTAAGTAAAATTTTGTACCACTCTCTTGAATCCTCAACAAGAGACTGCATGAATAACTTCATCATGACAATTTATGCTTCTACCTCAAAGTCATCCATAATGTAAGTGAATGCTTTGAGGTGGTATTCACCACTTAGAGAATTATTTCTAGATAATTTGACTAGAGCAGGCCTGAAATCTTTAGGAAATGGGTTAGGATAGCCAGGTATTCTAGTTAAACACAACTACTAGTATCTATCTACTTGGAGTGGCCTCCTAGTATTCCTATCCCTATGATCATCTCTGTGTTCATCATCTTTCCTGCCATCAGAGTGGCTACCATCCTTTTCCTTACCACTTTAACCAACACCTCCTCCTTTCTTACCTCCCTCATCATCTTCAAAGTAAGACTTATCATTCTTATTTCTTCCTCCACCACCACTTCCCCTAGGAGTATTTCCTTCAGACTTCATATTTTGCGACTCGCTATCATTATGTCCAGAGCTCGAGGCCTCTGGTATATGAGTGGAAATTTGAAGGAATGCAATCTTCCTAGCCATTTTTGCATTGGAAGCTATTATCTTAGTTTTTTTCAAATCTTCTCACAACTTTTCACTTTCCAACTACAACCTTAGTATCTCAAGATTTGGAGGTATGTTAGATGGGTTTGGATCAATTTTGGCTTTATTTGTGGGGATTTCAGTACATGAAGTATTGGTTTTATCATTGGTTTTGAATGTAGATTTCTTGGGCTGTTTAAGAAGTCTCTTCCCATGGTCTACAATTGATGTTTTCTTAGTAATAACAGGTGCATCTGAGGCTCTAGTGGTTGATACAAATTTTTTATAAGTATCGATAGTTGAAGTTCCCATTGAGATTGTTGCTCCAGAAATATCATCAGTCATTTTAGAAAGATTTTCCTCAGAGGTTCTATGCCTTGCGGCCTCCTCTCTCATTTTCTCCAAATTTTTCCTTCTAGCATCTCTCTCAAGTTGCTTAGCTCTAATCCTATCTTCCTTTTCTTTCTTTCTTCTTTCCTCTTGTTCTTGGAATATTAACTCTTCTCCAATGGTTTTCATATCATTATCTATATCTTCCTCATTTTCTAGAATATCTCCATGTTCACTTGGGGCAGGAGTAAAATAAGGTTGGTCAGTAGGATCTTCCTCAAGAGAAAGGTGGACTGGCTCATCAAGGGATTTACCTGGGTATGTGCAGGATCATGATGGTCCAAAAAGTGGCGATATGATGGGTATGCGTAGGGTATGTGGCTGATGACTTCTTTTTTACCCAAAATTGATGAAACGAAAAGGGTTTTTAAAGGAGATTCTCAACTTTCCACCAATATAAATTATGCTTTACTTTGAATTTAATAAATAATTATTATTCATTTTCTATTTGAATTATGACTAAAGTCTGATTGATAGGCTAATTGAAAAATATCTATAGCTTTCAAACAATATCACATTTTTAAAATCTAAAATATGTGTCACATTCTATGCTTCACATACTATAGGATAAAAAATAAAAATGAATTTCATGAAGTTTTGACCAAGTTAAGGTGGTGAGACATACGAAGTTTTTATATTTTTAAAAGTTGTAATAAAAAATTCATAATTGATTATTTACATGGGGGTATGTGCATGATCATGATGGGCCAAAAAGTGGCAATATGATGGGTATGTGGCTGACGACCTTTTTTTTGTACCCAAAATTGATGAAACAAAAAGGGTTTTTAAAGGATATTTTCAGCTTTCCACTAATATAAATTATGCCTTAATTTGAATTTAATAAGTAATTATTATTTATTTTCTATTTGAATTATGACTAAAGTCATAATTGATAGGCTGATTGAAAAACATCTATAGCTTTCAAACGGTATCACATTTTTTGAATCTAAAACATGCATCACATTATATGCTTTACATACTAGAGGACTAAAAAAAGGAAAAATGAATTTCATAAAGTTTTGACCAAGTTAAGGTGGTCAAACATACAAATTTTTAATATTTTTTAAAAGTTGTAATAAAAAAATCATAATTAATTATTTACTTGGAAAAAAATTACAAAAAAATAAGCATCACATCGTGACATGAGTCATCTACTTATATCTAAAATCTTATAAAAAAATATTATCATTTTATTGTGGTTAGGGTGGTCAGATAGACACCTACTTCTTATTTTTTCCCTAAAATTTAAGTTCCATTGCATTGAAATTTCAAATTTTCACCAAATAGATTTTTTATTTTTTCAAACAAACCTAGTAGTTTAGAAACTACATTGAATTTTCTACAGATTCTATTCTTACATATTTTTGAAATAATATAGATAACTTATTCAATTTTTTACGTCAAGTTTCCTAACTTTGATTTTTCTAATTTTTTAGCCACTTAAGGGCCTGTTTTTTCCATGATGATCCTGCACATACCCTTGGAAAAAAATTACAAAAAAAATATGCATCACATCTGGACATGAGTCCTCTACTAATATCTAAAATATTATAAATTTTTTTTTTTATCATTTTATTGTGGTTCTAGGGTGATTAGACAGACACCTACTTATTATTTTTTCCTTGAAATTTAAGTACTACTCCATTTGAATGTCAAATTTTCACCAAATAGATTTAAAAAAAAAAAAAAACCTAGTAGTTTAGCTACTAAATTCAATTTTCTACAAATTATATTCTTACATATTTTTGAAATAATATAGATAACTTATTCAAATTTTTACGTGAAGTTGCCTAACTCTGATTTTTCTATTTTTTTATCCACTTAAGGGCCTATTTTTTCCATGATGATCCTACACATACCCACCTCGTGGCTTAAAATTCCTTCCATTGAAAATGGACCCAATTTCGAGGGTTGAGGACTAAGAGAACTTCTTATTCTTTCCCCAAAACTCCCACCTATCCTCCTCTCTTGAGATATTTCTCTCACTATCAAAAGGAAAACTTCCCTGGTCTATATTAGACTCTTGAACATTATGTCCTTCTTCATGGACACTTGCACTACTTATATCAACATGAAAAGTAGGAGATACATTAGGATGGAAATCAATAGACTTACTTGAATCAGAACATTTCCTAACCCATTCAGGTTGCTTTTCCTTTGTAGGTTTAGATTCTTCCTTCTGCTCAGGATGCTTCATCACATAACTTCTAGTTTTCCTCATAATTTCAAGGACTACAAAATATTTCTTGTTGTTTTATTTTTGAGAGCTAATCTTCACACTAGTACTAGAGAACTCAGAGTCACCACCTAGGATACTAGGAAACAAAAAATGATTGCACTTTGATTTTTTACTTGTTACTCCATAAAAGATTTTAAACATTACCTTAAGAACAATTATGGTAGAATGAAATAATACCCGACGCATAAGACCTAGTATGATGGGACTAATGCAATAAACATAAAAATGATTATTCCTTAAACAAAAAGGAATATTCACAATGAAAAGATTGACTTTGACTGTACCTGATCTGAACTTAGAGACTTTGGGTACTTAACAAGTCCCCAACAGAGTCACCAATCTATTGGTTATTTTTTAAGAACCAAACTTATCTCTAGAAATACCTATTGATGTTTCCATTTCCAATCATCAGTAATACTAAAGGGATTGGCTAACGAATGAATAGAAGATGCTAAACTTCTATTCCTAATCTTTGGGCTCTATGAAACCTGGGAGGGTGATCCCACAATGTATACCTAAAGACCTTTCATAATTACAATCAAATACAATGTTAATAATAGATATCTCTCACGATACCACTTAATAGTAACATTAAATAAGTTGGCAGTTTATTATATGGTAATGTTATATGAGTTGAATATGAGAGATAAGACACCTGAAAAAATGAATAACAACAATGTTCCTCTTAAAATTTTATGGTTAAAATATTGAGTTGTTAATGGATCAACACTGTAAATGTAACACTAATATCTTGCATGAACCTGTGTCTTTATCCAAATAACTAAGTCGATACCTTTTGACATAACCTGATAAACATTCAAATAATAACATATATAATCCCAAGAAATCTTGCATTACAACATTTCTCTATGAATTTTATGATTATCACTTCTTACAAATATCCTAGCACATAGTAATTATAAGTTATCACTCTCATATAAGCATTTACATCAATTCATTGAATCAACAAGAAAACATGAAACTGAACATCCATCAGATAATGACAGAGACAAGTGAAAGAAATCCTTGGTTACTTCTAATAATTACTCATAACACACATACAAGGAGAGAGAATAACCATGAAGATGATATTAATCTGTATTATAAATGCTATACCATTATTATTCTTACATGCATAAGTATGAACTCCAAAAGAAACTTAAAACAAAGACTCTAAAACTTGCTTCCTATATGTCTTGACAAAACTAATAGTATCAACTCAAAAAAATTGTAACTCTTGTGCTTCTGGTCTTGAATTCCTTCTTATAGAGATGAAGGACCAAAAAAGCCTCAACCTGATAACACACATGTCATGATCCCATAGGACAACTTGCAGCAATATTCCATTCCTAGTTACACTTGAGTCTTCAGGTGAAGCAAATAAACATGAGGTAGAATTATCCTCAACTCTTTGTGGAAAATAGGTCCCACCTTAAAAGACATCATTAGTTTGTTACAACAGTGACAAAATATTCTCCATGTTCTCAAAATGCCAACTAGAAGAAAATCAAAACAACAAAACTTACGAAGCAAGGCACAAAAAGTAAAAAAAGGTTAAAATGTGTTAATCCACATTAGCACCATGTCCTAATCACTTTGAGTTTTAAGAAGAAAATAATATTTTACCATGTTACATCAAAAGCCTAATCTGTACTATTTTTTAGGGTATGTATTATTCTCCTCATGTCCATTATTCTTCTTACTAATTTTGTATATCTCTCCAACCAAATTTTTTATTCTTCTTTAGTGGTCCATTTAACATTCAATAAATCTTGCACCTTAGTAGTATACTGGGAGTACCTTGCATCAATTAAAATCCTCGCTTCCTTAACAAATATATCCATCTTTGTTTCAATCTCCACCATCATATCAATATTTGAATTGAACAAGATATAATCGGTGATAGACAAATGCATCATATCCGCTTCAAGAAACCGTCCCAAATCTTCCTTCCAAGTGTCAAATGGATGCAATTCACCTTTTGAATTCAATATTTGTGGAATACCATGATCCTCCATTTCCTTGAATATTTTCAACTTACTTTGGAGTTGTATTCCCAACTTTCCATGGAAAGTAGTTACCTCATTTATAGAGTCAATAGTCTTTGAGATGTAAAGAATATTTGTGGGTGCCTCAGGATACTCCTTTATTTTTGGCATCATTTCTTTAAAAAAAATTACCCTAGCAATCCAATTATTCCACTCATTCATAAAGGCTTCATGTACTTGAAAGTATTTTGTATTTGCTTCATGAATGTTTTTATATGTGGCCCATACATCATTAGGCCTGTGGACCTACTTGGTAACCTTATTCTTAAGCACATCTCTAAAAATTTCATTGGCCACCCTAACTATCTCTAATTTGGCCTGCTTGACATTTTCCTCTTTAGCAGTTAACTTTTCTCTCAAATCATCAATTCTTAGGGCCAAAGTTTCCCTATCTTGTGTAGACATATCAAATGAAGAAGAGGAAGAAGGTTGAGTCACTGTCTTTTGGGTAGCTTGAATGGTAGCTCTCATTCAACTCAATTCATTCAAAGACTTATTATATTCCTTGAGAAAAGATTCACATTTCTTTTCAGAAATATGTGTAACTTGTCCACACTAAGCATTACAGAATGTGCAGTTAACTCAGCTGCCTAGATCAGAGTTATGTTAGTAGATATTTTGACCACTAGTGAACCAATGACTTCCTCAATAGGCCTAGCAACCTCATGTTTTCTAGTATTAGGTGCCATAGACCGAATTGCAAGGGTATGTAGCTTTGGACTATATCGGGAACAAAATACTTTATTCTCATACTAATCTTCAGATATCAAAGCATGAGGATATCTTCTAATTACATCATATGCTATGGCAGCTAGGATAGTACATCCTAGTAATAAGATGATTCCACTATGTTTAAAAATTCATCAAGCTTCAGTGGGAGTAATAGCTACAATTTCAGCCTTAATCATTTCTTCCTCTGCTTTCTCAGCTTCGTCCTGATGAAAAGGTTCAACAATTACTCGAGCTACTTCTAGTCTCTCTTTTATTTCCTTACCTATTGAATCATAAACTCTTGAAACTCTTTAGTTTGTAGAAATTTATCATCAACCAAAAACTCATCACACTCTCTAATTATGGGATCATCATCATTTTCTCTATCATACTGCCATTGGACAATATTGTTAGGAGGAACATCTGAACTATGAGTCTCCTCAATATGAGGAAACAGAAATTTCTGCTCAACTTCCTCATTTCATGGCACATGTTCTGCCACTTGTTCTTCCCTGACCTCCTGAACATCTTCAAGATGTTCTGGGATATGCATAGCTTGTTGCTATCGTTGTTTCTCTAAGACAACCTTGGCTCTGTCTACAACCTCCTTTACTTTTATGTTAAATTTACCAGACTAGCAGTCCCTTATCATAGTAAAGGCCCTCTCTAAGGGGTTTGCAATTTCATTGTATGTAATGGTGTAGGAGGCATTCTTTTTCATAATCTTCTCCTCAAGGTTTGTCATTGTTGTCCATTCCTTTTTCCTAACCACAACAACCTCATCACTTGTCAGATTCCTTAGTACATCATCTTTATAGAAAAATTATGATGTATGATGCCTAAATTCTTTTGGGTAAAAGCACAAAGCTATGTCACATTTTATAAAGGAAATGGTCAATGCTAGTCCAACTTTTAAACTTGAGTCACTAAAAAGTAGCATATATGTTTTGAATTTTTAAATGATGTAAACTAGTAAAATATGTACTTTTTAGTAATTTAGTTGTTGATAAAATGCTCAAATATGAAGTTGCATGGGACGTCAAACTTTTTATAGTAAATTATATATTTTCTCTTTCAAATTTATTATGTGTATTTATAACTTGAAATTTTAGTGCATGGATATATTTTTTTTCAATTTTGATAAATATATATTTTTAAATAAATATAAAAATGTGCGTGAATCAAAAAACAACTTTTTTCATTAGATGTCAACTTTCATATTAAATATTTATCTCAAATGGAAAAAAAGTTATACTATCTTGAAATAGACTCTTTTATCTAGTGCATCATATTTTTTTCAATTTTTTTAAATAAGTTTTAGTATTTTTCCTTGGCATAGTAATCAACCTAATATTTTGTGTTGATAACCTACTTTTCATAAAAATAAAAAATAAAATATAAAAAATAATTAAACTATTAATATAAATATATTTAAATTGAGAAGTAGACTTATGGATCTACAAAAGGGTAATTTTATATTTTAAAAAAAATATTATTTACATTAGCAAGAGTTATTGAAACTTCAAGTTTTTCAAATAATTTTATATTTTTGGTAAATTGGACTCAAAGTGGTGCTCCATATATTTTTAGCCAATAATTTTAGTTGAAAAAGTTGTGGAAGTATCTAACTTAACTAGAATGAATATTACTAGATCATATGTTTGACCAAAATTGATTTTTATTTAGAAATACTTAAATTCAATTGTGCTGATAACTTCGTTAAAAGTGTGACACAACTTTTTGTGTTTACCCTTTTGTCTTCTTGTTCCTACCACAAATCCTTCTGGATCAAAAAATTTAACCTCATCAATAGGCATTATGAGATTATTCACCATAATGCCCAATTTTTCATACCCTTCAAGGGCAATGACCTTAAAATAAGCAAAAGAACATAGGGGATATACCACAGAGCCCTTTATGTCCTTTCTAAACATTTCATAATCCATAACCTCCATTTTCCACATGAGCTTCATGAAAGCCAATTTGTTTGAGACATACAAGGGTAAATAATGGTATGCCACTTTAGCTCCATAAACCTTGATCAAAGTATATTCAGAATGTAGAAACTAGTCGGCCCAATTATGTGTTGTTGCAGAGCCTAGTATATCCTTTGGGCGCATAACACTCCCGATCTCTCAAGAAATTCAAAATCTAGGTGCCACACCCATTGACTCTAAGATACCATGTCTTACAGCATTGGAAAACAATATGTAGTTAGAATTGGAGCAATCTTGATTCCAAATGTATGTCCACATTTGCATAGGGATGGCCTCATTTTCACTGTTCATAATCCTAAAATTTAGTTTCCTTTTCCACTCATAATCTCCTTCCCACAAGAGCATGTGCATCATTAAGGAATAATGAGGGAAAGATAGAGGGAGAAATTCCTTTTTTGAATTGAGAAAATCCTCATGCATTTCTTGGGCAACAAAATTAGCATAATCAAAACTAGTGTTTTGATTATATTCTTTCATATTTTCCACTATCACCAACAAATCAGGGGCTATTCTAACTTTAAAATACCAACTTAGCACTTGGTTCAAACAATAATAAGTGTTTTTGAAATAATCTTCAAATTCTTCACACTCAAAAGGCTTAGCATCTTGAATAGTGATTTTTTTCTTGCTCCTTCTATGTCACACAAGTATTGCTTCTTTGTATGCAAATTTTCTCCCTTCATATTCAACATACAAGTCTGCATGCCTAAAATTTGTAGTGTAATTAGGTTTCAACCCAAACACATCCACCATTTTATCCTTTGTCACCTCCATAATTATATCACCCTTCTCACTCTTGATTTTCTTGTCATTAGGGTCATAATGGCTTGCTATCTCTATCATTAAATCAACAACCACAAACACATTTGGAACCACTAAACTTCCTAGGTTCAATCTCCACAAATAGCATGTAGGATGACTCAAATTTTTCCTGTTAAAAGCATACCAAAATAATTGCCATCCACTCTGGGGCTCAAGTTTCTCACCAATTTCTCCAGTTTTATCAATCAACCTAGTGGTAACAACAACTTGTCTTGTGGGCCTTTTACCAAATCATGACCCTCCCTCTTTGATACCTCCAGAAGTTTCTTGCATAAAATTTTATGTTTCCTTCTTTTCACTTTTGGATCTTGTGGAAGCCAAAGGGGTACCAGGAAAAGGGCGGTTAGATGTAGCTATTGGTTTGGGCTCAACTTTAGCTGAAGCATGCTGAGTTTTAAGTCTTTTGACCCTCTTTTTCTTTGGTTTCCTTTCTGGTCTAACACTGGATTCACTAGGCTCTAGGTCACTCATGCTTGTAACACAAATGGAGACTAGGGTTTACAATTTCTTACAGCCAAACAAAACCCTTCACAATTATGATAGGATAAAACTCTACTATTGAATAGGACACATTTCTTCACAATTTAGATAGTGCTCAATTGAAATCACCATAAAAGATTAAATTGCACTTTCCACCAATTTTCTTATTAGCTTTCAAGGGAATTCACCTTACTACCTCAATTAAAAAGAAGTATCAATTTTTCTTACCCAGATGAAAGCTATGTCACCCTAGTTGAAGATAATTTCTGGAGCTTTCCTTGCAAATTCTTCGATCACTGGTATTCTTTCTGCTAGCCAATGAATTATGATGCATGATAAACTAGATATCTATTTTTTGTTATGGCCAAGAGGGGAGCATGTCACCATTAATATTTGATAGTAAGGTCACGCGAGCGAACTGACAATTAGCCATTCAGTTTCAAACCTTGATCATTGATCATTTAGCTTTAAAACTATATCAATGGTCAATAATCCACCTAGCTACTTTTCTTTCTATTTTATACGAAATCCTTAGAATTTGGCCACGTTGCCTCTTCATGTAGCAATTGTCACCAATCGTTGATTAAATTCATTCTCATCCATCTTTATCAATGATGCAAGTGCCTCATGTGAAAAAATCTTGACCCTTTAGATCTAAGTTGGGTTTCTTGATCTCATCCATATCCATCACTCCTCACTACTTTAACTTTGCATCTTGACTTCCATCAACGACAAGAGATGTAAGCACAACAGTTTTACACGTACACCTGCATAACAATCATTGGCACAAAACATATCACAAATAGGATGTAATCAAGTTAGCGAGAGAAAAATCCTCATAAGGGACCATATCACTCATTGCTAATCATAACCTTAGTGCTCAAAACAAATCCGTGAGATGCAATATAATTGAGAACTCATCATCTCACTCATCACTATTGCAAACAAAATTTCAAGGATCAATTCTTGATGAGCAATATCAAAAGATATTACCTCATCACTCGTCGGTGATTTAAAACATACATTTCAAAAGTGATCAATGATGAGCAATAAATACTTAAGGCTGGGTGAACATAAGTGAAAAATTTAATGCATGTGCTCAATAAGTTGTTTTAATTGAGGGGAGTTCCTAGGATGATACGATAGATAATAAAAACTTAAGAACCCCAAAATCATTATAAGAAAGCTTTATGAACTCATGATGAGGGAACTAACTTCCTAATAGAAAATATTAAAATAGTGACCGGTAATAGGCAGTAGGGAGTTAACAAAAAAATAGAACACTCGGTTGATTCCAAGGAAACAAATCCTAAAACCCTTCTAAATGCAACAAGGGTTTAAGATGGGACATAAGAATTAAGGTTCCATCAGGGTGTAGGTTTCAGGATTGAGGGTTGAGGGTATAGGGTTAAGTGTATAAGGTATAGGGATTAGGGTTTATGGTAAAGGGTTGAGGGTATAAGGTATAGGGTTAAGGGTTGTGAGTTTAGGGTTTAGTGTTTAATTATATGATTGAGGGTCTAAAATTGAGGGATAATGTTCATGCTTTAGGGTACAAGGTTGAGGCTATTGGGTATAAGGATGAGGCTTGAGGTTTGAGGGTATAAGGCATAGGGATGAGGGTAAAAGGTATGATATTAAGGGTTGAGAGTGTAGGGTTTATGTTTTAAGTATAGGTTTGAGGATTGAGAGTTTGTGGTTGAGGGTAGAAGGTATCTATTAAGGATTGATGGTTCAGGGAATAGGGTTTTGGGTACAAGGTTGATAGTATGGGGTATATAGTTTAGGGTTGAGGGTGTAGGGTTTAGTGTTTAAGGTGCAGGGTTGAGGTTTGAGGCTATAGGTTTGAGGGATAGTGTTAAGGGTTGAGGGTATAGGGTTAATTACATAATCTATAGGGATTATAGTTTGAGATATTGGGTATAGGGTTGAGGGTAATCGTTTATGGTTGAGGGTATAAGGTAACTATTTACCATTGAGGGTATATAGTATAGGGTTTAGGGTATAATGATGATGGTATAGGGTATAGGGATTAGGGTTGAGGGTGTAGGGTTTAAGGTCTAAGGTATAGAGTTGTGAGTTGAGGCATAGTGTTCAAGGTCAAGGGTATAGGGTTAAATGTATAGATTATCTATGATTTAAGGTTTGGAATATTAGGTATAGGGTTGAGGGTATTGGGTATATGGTTGAGGGTATAAGATATAGGGTGAAGGTTTGAGATTGTAGTGTTGAGGGTTTAAGTATAGGGTTGAAGGTTTATGGTTAATGATAGAGGGATAATGTTCAAGGTTGAGGGTATAAGGTTAAGTGTATAGGGTATAGGGATTAGGATTTAGGATATTATGTAAAGGGTTTATGGTATTGGGTTTATGGTTTATGGTTAATGGTAAAACATATATGGTTAAGGCTTGAGAGTGTATGGATTAGAATTTAAGTATAGGGATGAGGGATAATTTTTAGGATTTAGGGTATAAGGTTGAGGCTATAAAGTCTAGGGTTGAGGGTATCAGGTTTAGGGTATAGGGTTGAGGGTATAAGGTATAGGGAAAAGGGTTGAGAGTGTAGGGTTTAGGGTTTAATTCTAGTGTTAAGGGATAATGTTCAATGTTTAGCATATAAGATTGAAGGTATAAGGTATAGGGATGAGGGTTGAGGGTGTAGGGTTTAGGGTTTAAGGTATATGGTGTAGGGTTGAGGGATAGTGTTTAGGGTTAAGGGTATGATGTTAAGTTTATAGGGTATAGAGATTACAACTTAGGATATTAGGTACAATGTTGAGAGTATTAGGTGTAGGGTTTAGGGTTGACCGATAGTGTTCAGGGTTGAGAGTGTATAGTTCAAGGATTAAGTATAACATTAAGGGTTGGGGGATAATGTTCATGGTTTAGGGTATAAGGTTGAGGGTATAGGGTATACATGGATGAGGGTTGGGGTTTAGGGTTTTGGGTTTAAACTATAGGGTTAAGGGTTGAGGGATAGTATTCAAGGTTAAGGGTATAGGGTTAAATGTATAGGGTATAGGCATTAGGCTTGAGGATATTGGGTATAGGGTTGAGGGTATTAGGTTTAGGGTATAGGGTTGAGGATATATAGTTGAGGATAATGTTAGGGATTTAGGGTATAATATTGAGGGTATAGGGAATAGGGATGAGGTTTTTAGGTGTAGCTTTTAGGGTAAAGGTATAGGTTTGGGGTTGAGAGTGTAGGGTTTATGGTTTAAGTATAGGGTTTACAGTTGAGGGTAGAAGGAATCTATTTAAGGTTGAGGTTTTATGGTACACGGTTGAGGGTATACGATACTATAGAGTTGAGGGTTGAGGGTGTAAGGTTTCAGGGTTTAGGGTTTAATGTTTAGAATTGATGATTGATAGCATAACATGTAGAGGGATAATGTTCAAGGTTGAGGCTATATTGTTAAGTGTATACTATATAAAGATTAGGATTTCAGATATTGGGTATAGCTTTGAGGGTATTGGTTTATGGTTCATGGTATAAGGTATCTATTTACTATTGAGGGTATATATTATATGGTTTAGTGCATAAGGTTTAGGTTCCAGGGTCTAGGGATGAGGGTTGAGGGTGTAGGGATTAGGGTTGAATATATAGGGTTGATGGTTAAGGGAGAGTATTTAAGGTTGAGGGTATAGGGTAAAGTCCATAGGGCACATGGATTAGGGTTTAGGATATTTGGTTGAGGGTATATGGTTGAGAGTATAAGGTATAGGGTAAAGAGTTGAGAGTGTAGGGTTTAGGGTTCAAGTATAGGGCTGAGGGTGTAGGGTTTATTATTGAGGGATAATGTTAAGGGTTGAGAGTATAATTTTAAGTGTATAGGGTATAAGAATTAGGGTTTAGGACACTTGATCAGGGTTTATGGTATGGGGTTCATGGTATAGGGTTGAGGTTGTAAGGTAATGGGTTAAGGTTTGAGAGTGTATGGTATAGGTTTTAAGTATAGGGTTGAGGGATAGTATTGAGGGTTTAGATTATAAGGATGAGGGTATAGGGTATAGGATTGAGGTATTAGGTTTAGAGGTATAGGGTTGAGAGTATAATGTATAGGGTAAATGATTAAGAGTTGAGGGTTTAGGTTTTAAGAATAGGGTTGAGGGATCATATGTTCAAGGTTTAAGGTATAGGATTTAGGGTATATGG
This sequence comes from Sequoia sempervirens, assembly GCA_007258455.2. Classification (NCBI taxonomy): domain Eukaryota; kingdom Viridiplantae; phylum Streptophyta; class Pinopsida; order Cupressales; family Cupressaceae; genus Sequoia; species Sequoia sempervirens. Next base: position 522,325,789 of record VDFB02000003.1, on the reverse strand, counting down.
TATAGGGATGAGGGTTGTAGGTGTACGGTTTAAGGTTTAAGGTGTATGGTTGAGGGTTCAGTGACAGTGCTAGCGGTTGATGATATAGTGTTAAGTGTATAGGGTAAAGGGATTAGGGTTTAAGATATTTGGTATACAATTGAGGGTATTAGGTTTAGGGTATAGGGTTGAGGGATATTGTTAAGGGTTGAGAGTGTAGGTATTAGAGTTTAAGTATAGGTTTGAGGAATAACATTCAGGGTTTATGTTATAAGGTTGAGGTTATAGGGTATAGGGATGAGGGTTGAGGATGTAGGGTTTAAGGTATAGGGTTGAGGGTTGAGGGATAATGTTTAGGGTTGGGGGTATAGGGTTAATTTTATAGGGTATATGGATTAGGTTTTAGGATATTGGGTATAGGGTTGAGGGCATCGGGTTTAGGGTATAGGGTTGAGGTTATAAGGTATAGGGTTGAGCGTTAAGAGTGTAGGGTTCATGTTTTAAATATTGGGTAGAGTATATACTGTTGAGGAATAATGTTTAGGTTTTAGCGCATATGGTTGATGGTATAGGGTATAGGAATGAGGCTTGTGGGTGTATGGTTTAGGTTATAAGGTATAGGGTTGAGGGTTGAGGGATAATGTTTAGGTTTTAGGGTATAAGGTGAAGTTTATAGGGTATAGGGATATGGGTTTAGGATATTTTGTATAGGGTAGAGGGTATCAGGTCTATGGTATATGGTTGAGGGTATACTATTGAGGGAAAATGTTAAGGATTTATCATACATGGTTGAGGTTATAGGGTATAGGGATGAGGGTTGAGGATGTATGGTTTAGGGTATAAGGTATAGGGTTGGGGGTTGAAAGAGTGGGGTTTATGGTTTAAGTATAGTGTAGAGTGTTGAGAGTTAACAATTTAGGGTAGAAGGTATCTATTTAGGGTTGAGGGTTGCGGGTATAGGGTTTGGTTTACAAGGTTGAGGGTATAGGGTATAGTGTTGAGGGTATAGGATTGAGGGATAGAATTCAAGGTTGAGTGTACAAGGTTAACTATAAAGGGTATAGGGATTAGGGTTTTATATATTGGGTATATGGTTGAGGGTATTTGTTTATTGTTGAGGGTATAAGGTATCTATTTATTGTTGAGGGTAGAAGGTATAGGGTTTAGTGTATAAGGTTGAGGTTATATGGTATAGGGATGAAGTTGAGGGTGTAGAGTTTAGGTTTTAAGGTATAGGGTTGAGGGTTGACAGATAGTGTTGAAGTTTGAGGGTATAGTGTTTAGGGTTTAAGATATATGGCTGAGGGTATATGATATAAGGTTTATGGTTGAGTGTGTAGGGTTTAGGGTTTTAGTATATGGTTGAGTGCTAAGGGTTTACAATTGAGGGTAGGAGGTATCTATTTAGGATTGTTGATTTAGGGTATAGGTTTTAGGGTACAAGGTTGATCATATAGGGTATAGGATTGAGGGTTTATGGATGAGGGTTTAGGGTTTAAGATGTATGGTTTGAGATTTTGGGTATAGGTTTGACAAATAGTGTTCATGGTTAAGGGTATAGGGTTAAGTGTATAGGGTATATAGATTAGGGTTTTAGATATTGGGTTTAGGGTTGAGGGTATAACATATATATTTAAGGTTAAGGGTGTAGAGTATAGGGTTTAAGATATAAGGTTGAGGGTATAGGGTATAGGGATGAGGGTTGAGGGTGTAGGGTTTAGGGTTTAGGGTTTAAGGTATAGGGTTAAGGGTTGAGGGATCTAATGTTTAGGGTTGAGGGTGTAGTGTTAATCATATAGGGTATAGGTATGAGGGTTTAGGATATTAGGTATAGGTTGATGGTATTTGTTTTAGGGTATAGAGTTGGGGGTTGAGAGTGTAGGGTTTAGGTTTTAAGTATAGGTTTGAGGGATAATGTTTAGGGTTTAGGGTATAGGGTATGGGGATGAGGGTTGAGGGTGTAGGGTTTAGGGTTTAAGGTATAGGGTTTATGGTATAAGGTATAGTGTTGAGGGTTGAGAGTGTAGGGTTTAGGGGTTAAGTATAAGGTTGAGTGTCGAGGGTTTATAATTCAGGGTAAGATGTATCTACTTAGGGTTGATGGCTTATGGTATATGGTTTAAGGTGTAGGTTATAAGGTTGAAGGTTGAGGGTGTAAGGTTTAGAATTTAAGGTGTTGGGTTGAGGGTATAGGGTAGAGTGTATTGCTATACAATGATTCTAAATGATCTAGTTTCCTTAAGAAGCTCTATGATATCTCCTTTCCTTAATTCATTATTCTTTGTAAAGTAATTTGATTTTATCCACAACCACATATTGCATTTCCATAATCAGCAAAGTTATTTCTACAAATATTTTCTTGTTTTTAGATACTAAGAGTAATTCTTGCCTATTATCCATAGTCACATTTTCTCCCAATCACTAGGTTTTACTCTTAAGTACTCTTTTACCTTCCTACTACTTTTTTAATAAGAAACCTCTGAAGAAATTTATTCTATAGTTGAATTTAAACTTTACTTGACTATTCAATTGTACGTTAAGCTCCTAGGTTTAGTGTTCCCTCTATAGAAATCTATAAACTTGATTATGTAATGCTATTAGGAGGAGGCTTCTTAGTAATTAGTAAAGTAGAATTAAAGTGGGGAGAAAGTGTGCTAATAATAGTTGGCATAGTAACTAAATTTATATTCACAAAAAAATAAACACAAACTTTCATTGTGACAAAGCCTGATAATAATAAATCAAAAATTAAACTTGAAACTCTAGATACATTAGAAATTAAGGCTATAATTCCACTTGATGCACCAATGACATAATTGAGACAAGTAGCAAAAAAATATCATACCCTAAATTTGACTCTCTTTAAATAGAAGTCTAGCTCTTATAGTTGTATTAGGGGGATCTAAATCCTCAAGAAATATTAGCCTAGTAAGCTAATTTATAACCATAGAAATAGGAAGAAAATATAAAATATTTTTGAGTTACAAAACTTAAGAAATTCATGAAATACAAAATTCAAGGGCACTTTGAAAAAGTTAAAATTCATTCACATTTTGAAAAAACCTTGAAAGTTCAATCATGCGTTATGTAAGTCAAAACATGATCATGCTTTAAAGAAAACACATTTTGGGAAGTCATAAAATTGTAGCAAATCATGACACCAATGATCTAGAATCACTTTCTCTTTTTTCTCTTGTTTCTATAAGTTATCTGAGAAAAAAACTTTTTCATGGTGTTGGAAAAAGCACATGCATTTTTACACATTCTACCACCTTTGAACCACCTTTTTTTTTCCAATGTATAAAAGGAGGAAATACCAAAGTTTTTACATGAAATTTAATTATATGCACTCATATTTTCATGTTTGTAGTGTTGCAATGTTAATTATGATTTTTTTGTTTTAATTTCATATTATAGATTGGTTATTTCTATAGTTTTTACCAATTCTATTAGATTTATATAGAATTGAACACTAAAAATGAAGCAACTTCGTGAAAATCTCTAACTTTTCATGAGTTTGATGCAAGAAGAAAACAAACTACACATAATTGGGTAGTTTCCCAAATCAAATATTAGATTTTAAGGTATGTTGTCTTTATACATATGCTTTACATTTTCATTCATTTCCCATGGGTTGATATTTTATCCATTATTCATGTACTTCACATTTCACCTTCAACTATCACCTTTTCCATTTTGATTTCTTATGTCGCTTTTTCACTTCTTATCATAAATGCTTAATATAATGCTTTGATTTTTTTTATCATATTCATGAATTATTAAATATATTTTACTATGATGTTATTCTTTTAACATTGAATACTTTCCTTGATTATATAGTGGCATACATTTCCTTTAAACCTTACACATTGAGCATGGCCTCTTAGATTTACCTGTTAATCTTGCATGTTTCCTTATCACATTTTTTGAGTTATCACTAGAAATGTGGGCATAATGGCTTTTACATTATATGATTCACTTGCTATATCTATATATTGGGGCAATCATGAATTCTATTATTATATTCAAATCTTTCCTTTCCATATCCTTACAATAGGGGTATCATTCCTTCCTTGAATTCCATGTGCACATCCATCAATTGGATATCGATATAATACATATTACACTTGGACATACATTGGCATTTGGACACACCTTGAAGTTTTTATCCTTTAAAGGTGTGAAGTGATTATGTAATTGGAGTGATCTTCTTGATTTTCTTATGCATATTATGAGTTGACATGATAGTTATGAGCTAGAAAAATCTCAAATTCTGATTGTTGTGCACCAACCCATGGCCTTCCCAACTAATATGCACCTAGTAAGTAAAATCAAATTCATAAAGATTTTGAATATCTTGGTTTTCATTGGGAATGAGCACTTCAAAATAATCAATAGAAGTTTAGAGTTTGAATCTTGAGATAAGAATAGAAGCTCTATGTCATATTTATAATTTTTTTGTTTAGAGGTTTACGAGTGTAATATATTTTTAATTGATAATATATGAATTTTGGGTTTTAATATAATCAATGATGGATAACTATAATAATATTTTAATGATTATTTATGTTTTGGATGGATGTAGGATGCCACTAACTATGTATATGCATGACATGAACTCCAATGATCTTATAGCTATTATAGAGATGTAAAAAACTATGGAAAAGGAAGCTCCATCATGATTTAGTTTATTGGATATGATTATTATGTTGTCTTGCATATTAAGATTTAATTTACAAAAAATAACTTAGTCACCAAATAAATGATTTCCCTATGCTATATTTAAGGGTAATTATATATTGTAATTATTGAAGACAAAATCTAATAAGATAATCATTACTATTCCATAATGGTTTCAAATTGGAACAGATCTTTATACTAGGATTCATTCTTCAAACATTATAAAATTTGGGAAATGGAATATAAAACAAACAAAGGGAAGTGATTAGCAAGATTCCATGAATGCTGAAGGAAGGAAAAAATTCCCTGTTTCATTGTTTGGTATTACATTTATCAAGAATGGTTAATTGCACATTATTTGCATGAAACCATTAACTAAATGCATGGAAGAGTGAAGTAACTATAAAGGAAGGATTCATTGGTTCCATGAGATAGTGGATTGATAGTGTAAACAAAAGAGGGTAAGGACAAGTTTGAAGATATATAAATCTAAGTGAAGATCCAAAATCCCTCATAAGAGTAGGTTAAAATGTTGGAACTATGGTAAATGGGGTCATCTCAAGAAGGAATGTGGAAATAAGCAAAAAAATGTTGTTTCCTCTACATATAAATACTTTGATAATGAAGTTATTAATACTTTCTTTACTTGCATTAACATATCTTTTGATATCTCTTAGTTGATAGGTTTCGGTGCATCCTACCATATGCCTACCCACATGAAGTGGTTCTCAAGATACGAAGCATCTCCTCAAGAATAATAACATGTGTATTAATGAGGCATAAGGAGAGGTAAAATTGATATTCAATTATAAGAGAGCAAAACATCTCACAAATTTATTGCACATCACAAAGCATGTAATTTAATTTTTCTTCCAAACTTGTTGAGATACATGTCTATACCTATTTCATTCACTTATAAACAGTCATTTTAAATTTTATTATTTTTAATTTTTTATTAAAAAATCAATAAAAAACAAATTGTTATTAAATAATTTGATACAAAATAAATTTTATAATTATAAGAAGAAAAATACTATGAAATTTTAAAAGGAACAAAATATTCAATCTTAACCATTATACAAAGTAAAATGGAATATAATACTTGACCAATATATTTATTACTACAAAATGTATATAATAAAATATAAATAAATTGGACCAAGGACATTGTAATTAGTGTCATATATTTTTCATTGGTTAGATAGCATCAATAAAACCATATAATAATATGCCAAAATATATGTACCTATCATCCATTCTTTGTAATATTTTAATAATTGCTGTGCATTTTGTTTAGAGTCGACTTCATGGTAAACATCTGCCTGCCTGCGGCAATTCCAATGCTTTGATGTTTCCTGGCCGAGGAAAAGAATTGTAAGTGGGCGCCGTTTTGGGGAAAGAAGCCACCGCTATAACGACAACGAATGGCCAAAATAAAGATTATTTAAGCCATGCTTTGCATTCAAATTACTCACCAAAGAAAATGGCAAAGAAATATTTGGTATCATTAATTCTAATCATGATTGTAATATTTGGAGTGTCGATAGTGGTTTCAGTTGATTACTGCACGAACACCGAATTTTGGTGCCAGAGCGATCTAGATTGTAATGGATATCCTGGCGTTCCAGACAAGTGCTGCAACATTGGATTATGCGCGCCTGGTTATGGCTATTGCTGGGGACCAGGATGTTAGCTGGCTTAATGGATTTTTCTTCTTCTTTTTTATCTCACAATCTGGTTTCTGTTGTTGAGAAGATTTTACTTTCATGTGACTACCAACGTAAACTTATATGTATATTGTCTATTTCTCGTTTGTGGAGTGTAGTTTGCATTCTGTTTGCTGAATTCATTCAGCTGCTTCTAAAATAATAATAATAATTGTGTTGTGTGTTGGTTTTATTAAAGTTATCATGATATGTCTGGATCAATGAGAGTTTTACCATGTAGTTGTCTTATATTTCATTACAGTAGTTGTGATGTTTGGATCAATGAAGGTTTTAAGATTAATTTAATTGTTTTATTTTTATTAAAGAATTTTTTATAATATTATTTTAGGAAATGTTGGTGAGACTTAAGGTATAAGGAATAAGCATTTTTTTTTAAATTGATTTAAGAACACAATCTTTATTATTCTTCTATATTATAGAGTTTTTTTTTTTTATATACATGAAATTTGAAGGCTTGTTTAATATGATAATATAATTCTTTTGATTTTCATCTTATCACTAATTTTTCCTTTTTTTAATGATTTTTTTCATAAACCTTGTCAATATGTTATTTTATAGTATAAAGATTTAGCACCAACTTCTTGTCCCTTTTATAGTTCTAATGACAAACATTAAACTTGTATTATTTTGGAGGTTCATCTTTTTTTTCAGTCTCTAATAATTCAATGAATGGGTACTTTGACACCCAATCAATTTAATAATTCCTTGTGATATCTCACTCATGACCCATTTTTTATTTGGATTTTCTTTTCCCTATCCATATACGAACATCGTCTATGACACTAGCATTGTCATCCATGCCAATTAACTAATTCCAGCTGCCCTGGGTATCCCTTGAAATATATTCGATGGAATTTCGTCCAACTCAATTTTCTTATTTTGATCTTACTCTAGGTATTTACCTATTCATTAATATGTGATACAAGTGTTGATGTTGTATTTCCATCTTGGTCTTGTGGACTATAAAAATTACCAAAGTACGACATTATGGTTCTCAATTTGGATAGCCTTCTTTCACCACCCTTAGGTGTATTAGCATTTTTCCTATTCATCATCTCTCATGAAAGAAAAGCTAAAAAAAAAAATCTTATTTAAGAAGGAATCATAGAAAACAAACCCCAAGGCCCTAGCTATCTCCAGGCTTAATATCATCTACAAGAATAATGTAAGAATAACAATGAGATAAATAATATTGTAATATTATAAAGAAATGATCACTTACCTTTAGGATTTCACTAACTCACTATATGCTAATTCAGTAATGCATGTAGTTGTAACTTTGCTATCATCTAAATCAAGAGCTCTAAAGTTCAAGAATGAATAAAATATGTAGAAATAAATCAAATTTTTACGTGTATTTATATCAATTCATATTCAGTGAATTTCATGTGATTTTTAAATGATATAGTAAAAATTTGGTGAATCATGCATGATTATAAAATGGTACATTTAAAAGTTGTGCAAATTAAACCTCTATAAACCACATACACTGTAATTTTCAAGGTGATTATGGATTTGGTATTATCATGGAGCTATCATACTATTGGTGAAATGGGTCCTCATACACAATTAATTTTTAATATTATTGGTGAAATGGGTCCTTCCATGTAATAGTCATTTGATTTTGTCAGTGAAGTGGGTTCTCATACATAATGTATTTTTAATGGTATTAATGAATATGTGTGTAAATTAATAAATTGATTGAAAGTTGTAGGCAAAAATATTAATTAGATCATTAGAAATTCATAGTTTTTATGGTAAAATTAATAATTATATATTGTTTATAAAATAAAATGTGGAAAATTGAAATGGATTAGATAGATAAATTGTAAATTTTGGTTGATTTAGCTACCCTATTTGTTGTAACATATTCACCAATTGTAAATTAGTTTATATCAATACTCACCAATTAGCAAATATTCACCACCAAAAAAATCCCTAAGTTAGGTTTTATTTCATCCTATCATCACTAGACTAATGGGAAGAACAAGCTTATAAATAGGAGTTGGGAAGCTTTCTAAGGTATACTCTATGTGATAAAACAAACTAGTGAAACTTAACACTTGATCAAGAAAAAATTTCCTACAATAATTCAATTTGTAGGAGTGTTGAAAAAAAACCATTTTTCTATTGCCTATGGGTATATCCCTTGGGATGTTGATGAGTTAAGGGCTAGTTCAATGAGGAGTAGCAAAAAAAAATATGGGTGAAAAATTTTTCAAATACATTCATGAGTTGCACAATAATTTGAAGGATATTTTAGAGAAGAGAGTTATGAAATACAAGGAGCATGCTAATGTGCATAGAAGAAAATAATATATTCAGGTAGGTATTATGGTTATTGTACATTTAATAAAAGAGAGGTTCCCATGGGGAACACACAATAAATTAAAATGGAAGAAGATGGTCCCTTGTAGGGTCTTAAGCAATATTTCATCCAATGCTTATGAAATAGAACCTCAAAAAGGTATAAGCATTTCTCCAATTTTCAATGTTTATGATTTGTACAAGTTTCATGGAGGTGATTCAAGTACACAAGAGGATCAAAATTTCTTATTATGATGGACAAGAATAGATACATCAATTTCTTGAAAAGGACATTGAAAATATTGACAAATTGATAGGTTCCTAGGTGGCTAAGATAACATGAGGGAAATAATAGATGAAATATCTAGTGTGTTATAAGAATAGGGAGTTGTAGATAAAACCTCTTTGATGAATGATACAAAATTGGCTTGAGAATGGGATTCCAATTCTTGACTTCAAAAAAAATTCACGAGTTATAAACTTATGAGACATTTCATTTATCCAAAGTGTCTAATGTAGGAGCATCTAGGTCCACTAGAAATCCCACATCAACCACAAAAATTCCTTTAATTTTTTTGCTTTTATTTCTTAGTAGTGTTTATTTTGGCTAGTTTATTCAAGAGGATTTTTAGAAATAGTTTGGGAAAATAATGCATCAACTTGTAGAGAAGCCAAATGGATATGTACAAATCAAATTTGGTGAATACTAGACAAAGTTTGACTAAGTTATAGATTTGTAATTTTTCGGTCTACTAATAGTTTGAAAAATTCTAGGTTGTTGTTAACCCTACTCTTATGTGAATGTTTGGTCTTCTAGGGGCCTTGTAGATAGTTTCCACTGCACTTACCATTTTCAATAGGTTCTAATGTAGTTGACCCCTTCCAATATATTTTCCTACATGGTTGGTATCAAAAGGTTTATGCATATTGTTGAAAATCTTGTAGTTAAGTGAACCAAATTCTTTTGTATTGACCCAAATACATTTATTTGATTCTAATGAATTTGATTGCACAAACTAGTACCAATGGATTCTTTCACATCATGGGGAAATTTAGGTCATATGACTTGTGAGAATTCCTTTTCCATCTACTTCTCTTCATACTTCCATATCCACTGAATTTTTTGGGTTAACTCAAGTGATTGAAACATTGGAAGTTTAATCAACCATTTAATATGACAATTTTTGTCAATGAAATGCACATGTCATAAGCCAACTTTAGCAGAATGATGATGTTTCCTTGTATGTCTTGTGAATTTTTAGCACCCAACTAAGTGTTAAGAAAAATTTCTAGTTTGAATTGTCAATTTGTAGATCTTTCACCTGCTACTAAATCTGCTAGCTTTCATCTTATTGTTACATTTTTGGAATTTCAACCTACTATTACACTCAATGTTTCTACAATGATTTTTTCTATAATGGTAAGGATTTCATCCTATTTTATTTCTTATCCTCTAAAAGATAAAAATGAGATTAATGCACAAATTTAAGAATCTTTGAGAAGTTATAAAAGGGTGATAGAGATCAAGAATGATCTTATTGTCCCCTTGTGATAAAATTTTATAGCTAAACATTAGGGTTTGAATTCATTATAAATATTCTTTTATTGAATATGTGTTTTATTAAGCAATCATGTTATCTAGTAAATTTCCCTAGTCTCAACTACATCGAGGTGTATTCTCATCGAATAGTTAGGTTTGTATAAAATTTATTAAGTTATATTGAACTAATTTTTGAAATACTCTTTTAATAGGTTCTCCAAGGAACTGTACCTAATTTTTATGTAGTCTATAAATTTTTTTAGTCAACTTCCATTTGCTAACAATTTTTTTGGTCATCCCAAAAGTTCGGTTTCTCATTGACTTTGGTATTGTTATCATTATATTTTTATGGATTCTAACCAAAACTTCAATAGTGAGGGTTTTCTTTATCATCAACCCATTCTCAATATTTTTTTCAAAAGTGGAGACATAATGGACTTACAAATGAAAGGCCATTTTTGGATAAAGATTTATCATGAAAGGATTAACAAGTTGATGTTCTTGTATTGGGTAAGGAAGTGACTAGTGAGACTCCACTAATATTGAAAAAAGAAAACAAACTATCCCATTTCAATTTTTAGAATTACAAATATTAAAAATGGTTAATGGAACACTATTTGCACATTAAATAGTTAACTAAGGGCATGGAGGATTTAATTAAGTGTTTAGGAAAATTGATAGATTTCACAAGACAATGGATTGATAGGGTAAGCAAAAAAGGGTAAGGAAAATTCTAAAGATATATCTTATATGTAGTGGAAGATAAAAAGAAACTCATAATAGTAGATTAAAATGTTGGAACTATGATAAATGTGGTCATCTAAAGTAGGTTAAAATGTTATTCATGTTAGGTATGGTACCGATTTTCATTTAATCACCCAAAAAATATTAAATTAAGAAATCAATTATTTTTTTGTGATCTAAACTATTTCTTTTCTAAAGAGGTTCCATATTAGAGAGATACTTGGCATCTATGGTTTTTAATAATTTTAAATCTATCTTAGAATTTATTTATTTTTAAATTATTTGTTATATCTCAATGAACCTATTAGTTGAGAAAATAAAAGAAACAAAGAGGGTGTCAAATATAATAGTTTAGGTGAATACTAGAAAGTATTGAATCAAAAACCTTATATGTGATAATCACATGGGAAACAAATGAAGTTCACATGAATGCTCAAATGACAAAAAAATGTAATATTTTCTCATACAATCTCCCATTTAATAGTTATATAGGTACACCATTTGGGTTGATGTAGCAAGTAAATCATTCATAATAGAATAACTATTTAAATAATTAAAAAATTGAAATGTAGGGGAAAGGAGAAGGTGTCCTAACAAGGTTTCCTTTTAATTCCACAATGGGATATAAAGGGAGTATTGAGACTAATCTCTTTCTTCTATGGGAAAGAGATCACAAGGTGTAATGATTGACTTTCAACCTCAATGGCGAGTCAACCAGACCTACATCTCAATCCTTTAAGAAAATAGGGTAGATCTAAAACCTAATTAAATGATTTGAAATGTTCAAAATAAATGCACAATATGACCTACATGATATAACATAAAATTTTGAAGATACAAAAATCAGATGGACAATTGTAGGAAAATTTGAGAATGGTTTGGACACATCTACCTAGCATGAAAAGTTGATTCTGAGAATTGTTGAAGGAAAATTTTGCACAAGGGAAAATGGAACTTGGTTAGGGCTTCTAAGACTAATTTTTCTAGTCCTCTGAAGTAAGATATGAGATGTTCTTTTGTATAGGGTTCATTGTTAGAAAGCGAAAAATAAATTCTTCACTTGAATTTCTATGATTTGAAAATAATGAATGCAACAAATGCAACAATGTAAAATTTCTCTTCAATATCTTGAATACTTTTTCAACCTATAATCTACACATAAACAAAGAGGAAGAATTTTTTATTTTTTTTGGATGTTTTCCTTAATCATTCCCTAAGCTTGGTAATTAAACATTGATAAAAAAAATAATGAAAATGGATGGAAATGATGAATGCAATAATACTTTCTTACAACTCACTAAACCTTTAATGGATATCCTTAGAGGATAGAAGTCAGACACATCACTCCAAGGACTGATTTTACTTTTCTTGATTGACTTGACACTTGAAAATGTTTGGATGCTTTAGGATCAACAATGCATAGTATCGATGACATTATGATTAGGATCTTGATTTGTTGCAAAAAAACTAAAAAGCCTACTCTTGAATGCTATTGACAATAATATTTTCTCCTTAAAAAATATTAGATCTCAAATGATGAAATAACTATGTATTTATAGGTATTTATCTAATTTCTTGAAAATTAGATTCAAAAAGTTGATAACTGCATATGAAATTGGAAGAATTAAAATAACACAAAAAACATATTTAAAAATGGGTCATGGCACTTAAGGAGGACCCATTCACCTAAGGGTGAATGGGTCCTATCCTAAAATTCTAGGACACATCCTCCAATGTGATTTAATTATTAATTGTGTTAATTAAATGTTGGTTTCCCTCTTGGAAAATGGGATTAATAAGGATTTGAAATGCATAATTTAGGTAATTAGAAGATTAATTGAGTCCAATTAATGAAGGGACCCAAACAAAGTGAAATTTTAAAGAGTATACAATTTCCAACAATACATTTAGCCCCCATTTTAGTGAGAGTGTGATCTTATGATCAAACTCAAACTAAAGTAAAAAAATGTGTGAAGAGAGGTCTAGATCTATAAATGTTGATGGGAAGGATGAAAAAAATTAAGGAGGATGATCAATCCCCCAAGATTTGAGAGCCCATGGAAAACCAAAATAAGGGCAAAGGGATACAAAATATGTGTAAGATATGAGTAGGAAGACAAGATACACAAGCATACAATGTAAAATTTAAGCAAAAGGGATGAACTAGAAAGTCGTGTTATTCTACATCTATAAAATATGCTCACAAGGGTTAGTACAATCTGATATACAGTAGGTAATCCCCAAAGATTGATAAACACACTAGGTCTACAAAGTGTGAACTCACAACAAGGTGACAAATGAAAACTTCATGCCAAGTCTATAGGCCTTCCATATGTTAACCATAACAAAAGTTATACTGATTGATTACTTTCACAAGATGCCATAATATGATCAATGTTATGCCAACACTATACTAATTTCAACCTTTATAAGAAAAAAGTGAGGCAACAATGTCAATACCAAATTCAATGTGAAAATAATGTCAATGTATGCCCTCACTTTAAAGGAATTGATGAACACCATGTTGTGAGTAATTAATTTAAAGCATAAATGATATATCCTAGTTGTTAAAAGGGTCTTGAGAGCTTATTTTTAAATCCATATGCCAAGCATATATTTCCAAATCAAGCTACATCAAGAAAAAAAGGTTTCCCCTCATATGCAATCAAAACATAACACATTAGGGATCTAGGGATTTGAGGATAGCACATGTCTTTGGTATAGTGCTATATTAGATCTTTAAACTGTCATCATTCCCCAATACCTTGTATAAAAATGAACACAAAGGAGGAATTCCCCATAGAGATATAGAAGAAAAACAAGCCTTTTGGGTCAACATGGAAGAGACTTTGATATCTTAATTCCTTGAATCATCCAAAAAAGGAAAAACCAAGACAAAGAAAATGATTACAATAGATAGAAGAATTAAGATAGAAATATTAGAGTGTCATGACATATTCACTTCCTTGTATCCTTACATCAACAAAGTAACAAGGGTCATCCAAAGAAAAATCATAAACATAAAGACATGCCAAGAAACACAATATAGGGGATCACATTATATACACACAATGACAAATAATCATAAAGAGAACTAGTATGTCACATGCAAGCTGACCTATAGAAATTCATCTACATCCCAATCATACTCATTATATATGTAAGGAAGATAACTAGCTAAAGGGGCAACACCAAGTGTGATACTACGACAATTCTATGAAACCCATTTCCCCCAAAATGTAGGAAAATGATGAGTTGAGATAAGTGGTGATATGTGTGCCATAGACAAAATTACCCTTTGCTTGACATAAGATAAATTGGACTTAATGAGGCATTGATCTAGGTTTTGTGAAGCATATTATGCATCCACACTAGATCTCTGACCCCTGAAAACTAAATAGAATTCAAATAATGATGCCTTTTGAAGGTGTTGTGAAGTGTTATAAAACATTTCTACACTCTTATAGACTCTATTCATTAAATTTCACCTAAAAACTACCTTTTCATCACTAATCAATTCCTATTTTGAAGTGTTGTAAAGTCTTGTAACAAGCTTTCATGCTTTTCTAGGCTTAACTTCACTATTTATTCCTCTCTTATGCTTTATTTGGTCCCTTTATCCCCTTATAAGGCTTATTTAAGTGTATTTTACAATGTAATCCTGACAGACAACATTAAATACAAGATAATTCCTCACACCCATTTTTAGGTCCTAGGTGGAACCCATTTGCCATGGGTGGCGAATGACTCCTCCTTGGCTCCAAATTCAAAATTTTTCAAAATTCCTTTCAGGTTTTTATTCAAAAACACTTGATGTAAGCCTATGATGAGGTATGAATGGGTTACTAAGGTACAAGAATGTATAAATAAGTGTTTTTCTCCTCATTTTACATCTATCTCTGATTCATCTCTTATCTCTTGTCATTCATTCATCCATCATTCTTCTATCTCAAGTTAAGCAACTTAGGGTTTTATCATTGCAAGACATTAAGAAATCTTCTAAAGACATTCAAGGGATGAACCTTCCTCCATTTCTACAAAAATCCAAGATCAAACATCATGGCAAGGTAATAAATTCCATTATTACATGTTTCATTTCATTATTTCATCATTTTAGTTTAATTACCTAAAAGGGTTTTGACTAAGGAAAACCCCCATGCCCTAACATTCACCATTTCTTCTTCTCTTCTTGTGTGTTTGCAAATTTAGGTCCCTTGGAAGATTGAAAATCATTGAAGATCAAGTTGCAAGGTTGTTCAAGTCTTCTCTTCATTCAACAAGTCAAAGTATCAACAAAAACTCATTTTTCAAGCCTGCAAATCTAAGTTTTGGAAGCAGACACCTATATGAAGTCAAAGTGCAGATTGGAAGCTTCAGAATCCACCTTTGAAAATCCATAAATTAAAAAGTGGATTCATTCTCCATGGGTGGTGAATGAGTCCCACCCCAAGGTCAGTTTTTGGATTTTTACATTTTTAGATACCCTTTTGTCATAAATAGGTTCTGGTACAATTTGGCAGAACTGGGACTAATTTTCCTGGAATGGTGAATGAGTCCCTCTAGGCCTGAAAAACAATATTGACAACATTTCAAAAGAAATTCAAAGTCCTCATCAAGATTCTAGGTGCACACTTCTAGTCTAATTCATTTCCGTTGCATTTTTCCATTCAATTGTAGGTGATTTTGTATTACACAATGTGTTTCCAAACAAGTTGTTTTCATTTAATTTTCATTCATTATTCATTCAATAATATTAGTTTCTTACATTCAAACATTATATATTGGAATATTGCATCCATGTTGCATCCATATCACATTAAATTTTGAATGCGAACATAAGCATTTTTTACCCTTCTTTCTCCTTTTAGGTGAAATACCTTAGAAGTGCTAGAAATCAAGTAGGTCCAAAAAATCTATGTTCCAATATGATGCTCCTTGCAATATGGAAATATCATTTACATAGTGTAATACATGTAATAGTGAGTATGCTATTATTCTACCACTATCACATGACAAGGAGAAAAGTGTGTGAATGCTAGATAATTATATCAATAACATAATTTTCACATATCAGCTTCTTTAAAGTATGAAACTCATTACTATGAAGCCCAAGAGTTCTATGATATGCATAGTAATACACATTTTTACTTTTTCCTTTCTTGTTTTCTTGAATAGGTGGTAATGTAATCAATCATAGAATGAGAATTTTATCCATTTTTTTGTTCATTCTCGATTATGGTATGTAAAAATTGTAGCTTCTTACACTTATAAGGCTTGGGTTTCTTAATTGATCGGGTAATTGGTTGATATGGAGGGGAGGATATTGATATCCTATTCCCTTGGTATCTTATGATTGTTTTTTTTCCAACCTTTTATGGATCTCATGTTCACTTGTTATGCCACATCCTTGATTACTTAATATTCCAAAAGCCTTGACCATAACACTCCTCTAGGATGATAGGTGTATTGGTGACTTTATGAGCATAGGATAGAAGAGTATCGATGTTTTCATTATGAATATGTTCCTTCATGCTTGATGCTTGAGGCTTGCTTTGTGATTCAATTTTAGGATGAAAAATGTTTAACATGTCAAGTGGTGGGATGATAGATTTGTTGGTTGTTGCGTGGAGGGATATAAGGATGATTTATTCTCAATCTTACACAAAGAATTTTGTATGAATTGAGGACATTTATTAGGAGTTGAAGACTCATGAATGTGTTCAATTGTATTAGTATCATCACCAAACACACAACTTGAAACATCAACCAAAGTATTTAAAGACATCCATATTTGACCAAAACACATATCCATGTTGAAATTTTTCTTTGAATATGAAATGCAACTTTTAGATCTAAAATATGATAATTAACTTATTTTAGATGAAAAAACCTAAAGAAGATTACTTTTGAATGTAAATTTTAATTTCAAACAAGGAATTGTTTTTCACCAATTGAACTGGATGCAAACATTTATACAAAAATATGCAATTTCTAAAATTGAAATAGAGATCTGTAGGTTGGAAAGCATTGATACTACAAAGATAAAATAGTGTGTAAAAACTTTAGAAAATAACTTGTACAAGGAAAGTTTCACCATAGGGAGAATGATTCCTAGGATAGGGATATGAAAAAATTAAATAAGATTTTTTAACATGATATTTAAGTTCACTATTCCCGACATCAAATAGATTATTCAGTGATAGGTTTTCTAGAATTATGATAAAAGTGTAAATATAATTTTATGAAAATGTATGAGAAAAAATACAAATTTGTGGAATGAAATTTTTACCTCAATGACTAAAAGACACTTTTATGCAATCTACTATGAAAAATCTATGCAATTTTGTTTGGATTTTTATGAGTTTTAAATAATGCAAACATGCAAAATCTAACCCTAAATGAAGAATTTAAACATAATGATGCAAAATCTAGATCTAAGGTTTCAAGGATCTCCAAATCAGAAAAGTATGATGCACAACATGTTAGTTTCACCAAAATGAACTGTAGGGAAAAGGAGAGGGTGTCCTAACAAGGTATCCTTTTAATTCCATAATGGGATCTATAGGGACTCTTAAGGATACTATCTTTCTCCTATGAGCATTTCATTAGGAAAGAGATCACAAGTTGTAATGATTGAATTTCAATCCCAATGGTGAGTCAACTAGACCTAGATATTAGTCGTTTAAGACAACAAGGAAGGTTTGAAACCTAATTAAATTATTTGGAATGTCCAAAATAAATTCACAATAAGACCTAGATGATGAAATGCAAGCTTTTGAAGATATAAAAATTAAATTGACAATTTGTAGGTAGATATGAGAAGTTTTTGGACACATGTACCAAGCATAAAAAGGTGATTATGAGAGCTACTGAATGATAGGTTTTCCCAAGGGAAAATGGGTCCTTGTTAGGGATTCGAAAAATAAAATTAGCCCTTTGAAATAAGATTTGAGATTTTGTTTTATACATGTTTCATTGTTTAATGACTTCGAATAAGTTTTATACTTGAGTTTTTGTGATTTGACAATAATGAATGAAAAAAATGCAACAATGTAAAATTTCTCTTCAAGATCTTGAATCCTTCTTCAACCTATACTTTGCACAGAAAAAAAAGAGAAAGAATTTGTATTTTTTTTTGGTGGTTTTCCTTGGTCAAACCCCAGATTTTGTAATTAAACCTTGATATACAAATAATGACAATGGAAGGAAATGATGAATGAAAAAATACTTGATTGCAACTCACCAAAAATTTAATGGTTTTCCTTAGAGGGTAGAAGTCATAAACATCACTCCAAGGTATGATCTTTCTTTTCTTAATTTAATGGACACTCAAAAATTCTTGGATTCTTTAGGATCAACAATGCATATAGTATCCTTCACAAAATGACATGAATGCACATGAATTTGACATGATGATTAGGACATTGATTGGCTGCAACAAATGAATAAAAAAAATTCTCTTCAATTCTCTTGAAAATAACATTTTCTCCTTCAAAAGTATTAGATCTCAAACGATAAATAACTATGTATTTATAGGTGTTTATTTAATTTCGTGAAAATTAGATTCCAAAATTTGACAATTGCATATAAAATTTGAATCATTAAAATACCAACAAAAAATATATTTAAAAATGGGTCATGGAACTTAAGGAGGACCAATTGGCCCTTGGGAAATTTTTTTCTAGCCTAAAATTCTAGGACACCATTATCCAATGTGATTTAATTATTAATTGCATTAATTAAATGTTGGTTTTTCATTCCAAAAAATGTGATAAATAAGGCTTTAGAATGCATAATTTAGGTAATTAGAAGCTTAATGAAGTCCAACTAGTTGAGGGACCCAAACAATGTATGAAATTTTAAAGGGTATAAAATTTCTACACCAAAAAAAAAAGTTAAATTTGATGCCCATTTGACCATCAAGAACGTGAAATTAATATTAATATTTGTTATACCCCATCTTGTTATTAGCCATTTACTTTTACCTCAATCATGATTAATGAGATATTGAAATAGGTATTATGTGAAATTGTTGATAAATGCCTTAAAAAGAAGTAATTATGTTTACATTAGTGAGGAACATGTATTGCTATATGAATATGTTTAAGTTTATGATGGATACCGATTTATTATGAACATCTAACTACCTTTGATAATGTGTTGAGCTAGTTATAGGGATGGTTCATTCCTCTAGGTAGAGGGGAAGTATCACTCGAGAGAAGTGATTGGTTAGATAACCCTAAATGAAACCTAGCTGACCTACGAATACCCATAGTAGAATGGTTGAGTCAAGTTAATGTGTTTGGATTTTTTAAGTCATCCTTAGTATGATTGTTTACATTAGTAAGGGTCATGATTAATATATTTTATTATAAAATCATAATTTATAGGGTGTTGTACCCTTTAGATGAAGAGCCCATAGGGCCAAAAAGCAACTAGTTCAAAACATTATCAAAAAGTATTTAACCAAAAATAACAGAAATAGAAATGAAACACAACACATCAATAGAAGAACGCCAACACAAACCAGACCATAACACTAATTGTTGACATTTTCCCATTTCTAGACTAGGAAATTCAAAATATCATCCCCAATCTAGTTGGGTCCTTCTCCCTAAAAATTCTTATTTTCTTCCTCCTTGATGATAGTAGATAGATTGAAATCAGATCTATGAATCATTTAAGTAGTGAATCGGGACAGAAAAATGAATTTCGGCTCCATTTTAGCAAACCTTTCCTACAACAAATCAGGTTCCTCATTCTTGCCCTTCCTACTCAGGATCTCCTCTTCCTTGCGAGCTCTGGAATCATAGGAGTGAGTGGAGTCCTCCTTAAGCATCCGGTTCATGTTAGAAAAATTACTAATGCCTTCCACAAACCCTTCATTCATCTCTTCAATAGTGCCTTTTGTTGCTTCACTCATACCACCAGTCTGCTTGAATCACTTGAAATCTCATCAATTAGGGCACCGTTTTTGTTCTTCATCTCTATGTGGGACCTCCTCACACTAGCTTGTTCCATGCCCACTTCAAAGCTTGCAACCACCACGATGTCGCCCTTAGACTCTTTATCCTCAGTGCTCTTATCTTCAAAGTCAAAGGCTGGAAAGTCCACCTAGCCCTGAGAAACATTTTTCCCCTTCTTAGTAGTGGGTCTGTCATCCTTTTTTATGGGTTTATTTTTTAGCTCACATAACCCAACCGCCACATTTGACTAAGCTAAATCAGTCATGATTTTCTTCTTTTTAGAAGGGGTTTTTGGCTTATATTCATAAATGGGTTCAAATTCAGGCATGGGGGATTTCGTCTTAGAACCCTTAGAGGCAGTAGGGGAAGGATTAACAAGGGCCACATTAGGGGGTTCCAGTTCCTCAACACACACAACAGAGATGGGTTTGGGTAGGCACAATGCAAGATGAAATTGGTAAAGCCTAAGGATTAGGCCTTGGTGCAGTGGTAAGGGGGTTGGACTCATATTCCCAAGGTGGTAAATGAGTCCTAGACCACCAAATCTGGGCCACACAACCTAAAAATAATTGAATTATGATTGGATGTTGATTTGTGTCAGGATTATCCTTGAAAAGATGCATTAAATGAGGCTTGTGGATGTAGAATAAGGCTAATTAAAGCATAAAGAAGCCCAATTATTAATGGCAACCCTAGAAAGGTGTGAAAGTGTGTTACAACACTTAACAATACTCAAAATAAGGTAGGATTAGTTTTATTTAATTCACAAGGGCCCAAGACCTAATGTGTATATGTTAAACACATTACAACACTAAGTCAAGTTATCATTAAGCTTAATTTTACAAGGAGGGCCCAAACAAGAGTGAAAATGTCACTGATGAAATTTTTTGACACTACGAAAACACAATCTTTAAAGTATTTCTATCAAGAGATCAAGCTATCAATTATCAACATCAAGCTCATTGTGTACATATTGCGTACTACAAATCTAGGAACAAAAATTGAAGAATGGAGAAGAGAAATGGAGGTGATTCAACTATGGTATAGGGATTGAATATTATTTGTTATTGTGATTTATATTCTCTTTTATATTTTATTGTTGGATTACGATTTTCATAGCTTGAAATACATATTTTTGTGGTTGTTATTATTGATTCATTGTTATTCCTTGAATTCTAAACCCAATCTACAAAGCTCATAAATTTATTACAAGATTCAAAAAAATTAATTGTTTATATAATGAAGAGAAATCAAATCACAATCATAAAAAATAAAATAATTTTAGCCACATAACATAAATATGCACATGAATCATATAGTTAGATATATGATCCAAATATTTTCTAAATTTAGTTAGACAAGGTTGCTAGTACCCTAGACTAGAGAGGTGACCTTTTTTTCTAATTTCAAACTCTTCTAGTGAGCTACAATGTCATAGGATCCTAATTTACCACTTAGATCTATATTCCTTGATGGACTAAAGTCATGGTACTCATCACCTTCAGGGATAATTAGAATATTTATTTGAAGTCATACAGGTGTTATTTGTCAAAATATAAATGCACATGAAACATGAATAAACTCACATGAAAACTTGATGCATTGCTAACATGATTCTTGATTGAAATAATGTTGTGATAATATTGCTAATTCCTCTCTTGATTTCTTTTCAATATGTTTAATTATCACTTCAAAATGGTGGGATTTATTAGGATTTCGAATGGTGAAAAAGACATGAATTTATTTGCATTTCTTTAATTTCTCATAATTAATTATCAACAATAAAAAATGGACCTCCATTTCATTTCTTTTCTCATATCACATCAATGCCATCATATTGTTCCCATTAGGCCTCCATAGAATGTACCTCCTCCTGTAGCTCAGAATAGACCTCCTCCTATTCAAAATGGACCTCTTTACTTCCAGATATAAATGTAACAATAGCCTCTCAAACTTCTCCAGTAAATCAACATGTGCTGATTGAATGACATGATGAACAATCTTCAATGGGTTGTTCCTTAGAAAGAAGATAAAAGTTTGAAAGGTTTTGGGTTTTTTTTTTCTAGAAAACAAATTTAAAAATAACATATGCACGTTGTAAATAATTTCCATAACAGTTTTATTCAAAATGTATGTTTGAATAGATATCTTAGCAGTATATGTCATGCAAAATGATGATGACATTATGGTATTTAAGAATTTTGGATAAGTACAAGTGGTAATCATTTTCAAGACTATAAATTTCCAATGTTATTTCAATATGTAACCTTTCCTATTATATATAATATATTAATTCAGCTCAAAGCCTTTGGATTTTAAAAACCAACAAAGAAACAAATTCAAATTTATAAATGTTTAAATTATGATAATAAAATATTTAAATTGGAACCAAAATAGGTTGGATAAGGGTGCTAGTGCCCTAGTCCAGACCTATTTTGGGTCTTTAAGTGTCGTTAAATGAATAATAATTGATAAATTCCAAGTTTAACTCTAATTTTCCTAATATGATCATAAGAAAAGAAAGTTAGGAGAACAAATGGGTGATAAACTTTTAAGGGTAATAATTTCTAACACTACATGTGGTATCATTGACTCCTGCATACATCATCCCTTTCTGCATAGTTTCTCTCTTTTGGAGATGGTTTTTTCCTATGTAGTTTCTCTCCTTTTCTCTATTTACAAGAGATTTCTTTTTTAAATGGGTACCTAAAATGGCCTCATATTTGGGACCCATTGTTTCATTTTTTTCATCATTTGTATTTAATAATTGCTTCTCCCTAAGTTGCACTTATGGGGGAGGGGGTGTCATAGTATAAATAGGTAATGTAATTAACTAGTTAATTAGTGGATCTTATTTACATGTTAATTCCACTTAAATCCTAGGCATATTTCTAGAATTTTTAGTTCCCTAGAAAATATCTTATCCAATCTTATCTTTTTAACTTATTTTAATTCTAGTGTCCTTGGTCATTTAATAATTACGCAAGTCATTTAATATTTTGCATTAAGTAGTTCATCACACCTTATCTATATAAGAAAGGTCATTGTACACTTTTGTAACATACCTCATCATCATATTTGATAGATTTTAATGTTGGAACACAATGATCTACTGAGAGGGGGGTGAATCAGTAGATAGTCAAAACTTTGGCTATTAAATTTTTTTATGTAGACTACTTTCTTTAACCCTTAATGTGCAGATATTAATCATGTGATACATAAATATGCATGCACACAAAAACATCACATAAAACCATATGTACATGGAAAACCCAAGATGGGAAAAAACATGATGACTAAGGTTGCTTGAGTCTACTACTTAAATACAGCGTCACAATCCAAATCTTTGTTACAATGTTTTAGGGCAACAACCCAAGGATGCTTTAGCACCCTGATTTAGGAGCTACATATCCAAGGAAGCAACAACTCCCTAGCTTTAGATGCAACTACTTCAAGGATGCAACAACACCCTAATCTTTGCTACAACTCAATGCAATGAGGCTACAACCTTTATGATAACAATTTCAAATATGCATAGAATTGGTTCTACAAAACCTAAGATGCATCAATACATAAAATACATTCTTGTATATTTTACAACACACACTCTGCTATTGAAGTTGCACTCTCAACAACACACCTCTACTCTGCACTCTCCTCTACACATAGAACAATCATTGTTCTATCTCTACTCTACTCTTCTTTCCATTTCTGTAGTGTCTCATACATCTACACATTGTTGAATGCAAACCTAGATGATATTATGTATTACAGTCTAGAACTTCCTTGAATGTGCATTCTCTAACTACTCTACTACTCTCTCTCCTTGCAATCACACTACAACTCTCTACACTACTGTTGCACACTCAATAATACATACTTCTATTCAGCACTCAGTGCACTGGTGGACTTCACACATACAACATATACAACTACATCAACAATTCTATGATTGTCTTCTCTTTTATGAACTTCACTGATCTACTATCTCCTCTTCAAGATTCACTCCACCATCTAGATCATCTCAAATCTCTTGCTAGAGATTCCTTAGCTTGCAAACTTCACCAGAAAGCTATTTGTACATGGAACTACGTGCCATCATCTAGCTCATCATTAACACATCTGATAAGGTCTATCAGTTATCACAATACCTCTACATTGAGCCACATAACATTGAATTTTAATACAAATAATTTGCTAAGAATAGTAACCCGTGAAACTCTTGAAATAGGTATGCATTCAATGCATTCTCCTAACCATTCGATCTGATATGATCTCAATCAGTTCTATAATTTATTCCACTACCTTGAAGATGAAATCTTCATTTTCTTTGGTCACTTGTGTAGCTGGATGAATGAATTCCTTCTCTTGTGTTGGTTACTAGATAGAAACGCTTGTTCACATGGGCTAGACCATTATAGATCTTCAAATTCAAATAGTAGTCATTGATCTTCTCTCTCAAGCAATGATCCTACGATCTTTGTCCATTTTAATGCCTTTAAAGCCTAACTGTCCAATAAGTCATCATTTCAAACACCATCATTGATCTTAGGGGTATTCATCATGACACTCAATTGAGGATACATTCACTACAATCTCATTGACATCCCTCATTCTCTTCGATCTGCTACTTGCTTGTCATACACAAGGTCTATCGATTGTCACACAACTCACAACAAGAATGCAAGTTGTCCATCGATCTAGTTAGCACCTTTAAATCACCACCATCATATTAGTATTTTCCAGATTTACATATTCAATCTTGTCCATCCATTGATTGTTTCCGTAAGACCATCATGCATCATTATATCGAAGAGACTTGCTAACTTCTCTCTTCAATAGACTAATCTCACTTCAACATCTACATAGGCTCACATGTCATCTATCCTCCATGTCATCACCACATAATTCACAACAACGATGCATATTATCATATCAAGTAATTTTTGGTCACCATCTATCAACATACATCACCATCCAACACCATCACCTACTTATCAAGTCCCTCTTAGTAATCTCCCTGTATCACTGTGTCGAGGAGACTTGCTTCACAGTCCTACCCATACACCAAAGTCACATTGATCAGATAACCATCCTACTATCAAGGAGACATTCAATCTACTCTCATTGATATGGTGTTGTCACACTGATACCATTTTCTACTACAAACAAGTGGTCCCCACACCATTGTGTCACCACATGTCATAATCCACTATCACTTTCGACCATGTGTCATCCTCTAATTCATTTTCTGATTGTAACATGGACACACGTCATCCTCATCATAGTAGGTCTCACTACCACATCCGCCTTACTAGGTCCCATAGTCAACATCATACTCTCTTATTTCCATGTCAAAGAGACATGCTTTAAAGTCCTGGAAAACTACTGATGTCTGACTAATGGAAAGGTCATCGAGTAGTTGATGATCTACATTTGAACAGGTCTCATTGATGACCATT